>LIEC01008591.1:0-17410 GCA_001925005.1 Drosera capensis | reverse complement strand
GGGGGGGGGGTGGATGCATTGGCCTTTAGTTAAATTTTTTATTTTTCAAGAGTCTTTCGTTTCTCTCTACTTACAGTAGTGAAATAATTATATGATATTTTATAATTGTGAGTTTGTCCTAGTTTTCCTAAGCAGAATGAGTGGAAGAAATATAAAGGCACACATTATTTATGATGATTTTGACCGTAGAATTCAATTGAACTCTAAAACATAAATCCACTCTTTTCTTAGTGGTCGGTGTAACCAACTAAGAGATTTCTCACCCTTAATCTTCTTAAAGAGTACACAATTGATGCAGTCTACATAGTGGACACCTTCTTTAAAGTGATTTCCTAGAGTTTTTCTGATTTCTTCATTGAATCAGTTAGACTCCAACAGGATAACTTCTCCAACTGTTTATGAACCTCTGAGATTATTTGATGTAACACTTGCTCAGGTAGCTTGATCTCTCTTATATCACAACAAGGTTAGCACTTGTGTATATTTTTGATCAAAATCAACTACTCAGACTCTGCTTTCACCCCATATTTATAGACAAGCCTTGTTCACTAGTCATTGTCCATTTTGTACTTTGAAATAATTTCATTCATTGATTTCGATCAAGAAGTGTCAAAAAGTCAATTTCCATCGCTCCTAAAAACGACCTGAAATTAATCCAACCTCTTAAAATTGTTATTGAGATGTGGGATATTTGTCCTGTACCGAGCTCTACTGTTTCACTCTGCTGATCTGTTTGATAGAAGAACAATTAGCTTTCATTAAAGAACCTTCCATTTTGATCATATGCTTGAGCCTTTCTTTATATCCCAAAACTCACTCTGATTTATTAGTTTATCCTTCTAACTTGAAGTCCCAAAACAATACATCTGTAATTTGCTAATTTCCAAGTTTGTACTCTGCTGACTTACTAATTTCAACTCTTTTGACCTTTTAGTAAGAATCTTTGATGTCTTAGTGATTCTTTAAAAACTGTTTTATTTATAATCAATTTCTTAGAGTTTTGATCCAACAAAGTCAAGGATAGGCTCTATATATTTGAGCTAATTGTGTTCCTGTTATAACACCACAACAGTGTTATCCTTTGGTGGTGTGATAATGTCATGTGTGGAGCATACTTGTGTGCCTTTGCAAGTTTGATCTACAAGCATTTTAGAAAATTATTTGTTCTATTTTAATCACATAAAAAATACTCAACATATGATATCAGAGGATGGTTTTAAACCATAGAAAAGGTGTCCTTATACTATTGATATCGATCGAAAGATGATGCGTATTGTAAGTAATAATTATTTATGAGTAGTGTAAAGGAAGAGGATTTCCTGAATAAAAACTTATTTGGAGTTACGCACAAGTCATCTGTGAAGGGAGAAGGGTTGTGTGCAACTAGATTAGAGTGTAAGATTTATCTTAATAAATCTCCATATGTGGGTTATATTAATTATTGTTTAATTAAAACAAATTAATTAGTTGATTTAGTAAAACGAGACGACGTGCTCTTATTTTAGTCTAATATGAAGCCGGTTAGTGTGGGTTAAGTATATATTTATTGACTCGTGATGTAAACCCATTAATTGCTATATCTCTCTATATGTTAAGTAGGTCACATTTCCTAACCCTAATTGTACTATACATGTTGACTTATCTACGTCGACCGTCTAGGACATTAGGAAAGTGGAGCCTATTAAAATCATTTGTACGTGATCAAGTTTTGCAGATATAATCTATTCAATCGTATACTCGTTGTGATCAATTTTCGATGCGTATCATGATGGTTACAGTATGCATATGATTGTTTTTCAATCTCCATTTGATATTCTAGATCTATTTCTAATGATCCTGTTATTGGATTTGTCTATATGTGGTATCAAAACAAACATAGATTAGATTTAGTTCTTGACAACTCGATAATAGATCTACAAATTTAGACGAGAAATCAAGTTTTAGATCAATTGATCACCGACCATGAAATATGCTAATGAGATGAGCGAGTTTGTTGTTTTAATCTATTTATCTCAAAAAACTAATCCAGTTTGTTGTTTGCGTATCATGAAATATATGGAACGCAAACCAATACAGTTAGGGGTTTAAATCAGAAGTTACAAAATTTAACTTTACTCCAAATACACAAATTTGGACTTGGTTTTGTAAAGCTTAAAATTTGGCCAATAAGCTCGAATAGAGGCCCAATAAAAGACCCACACTCTCTCTATCCCAAAGAATTGGTGGAGCTCCACACCAGCCGACCCAATTGGTCGTATATATTTCTGTATTGTGTTGTCCTGGGACTTTCCAAGGCCCAGATCCATTTATTGGGCCTAGTGGCTTGTTCACTTCTTTGTCTTGGTCGGTTTTGGGTTGATTTATCGGTTTCAAACCATAATCACCTCTAGCGCTGCTTGGAGTTACTAAGCTTGATTATCTCGGAACTATTAAGTGGACGCCAACATGAGGATCCGACCGGCATAAGGAACCCATTAAATATAAGCCATCAACTATCTAGCTTTAAATAAGGTTATTGAGTTATTAGCCTTGATTAAGTAGTTAACCAAATTGTTTTGTGCTTAGTTGTCTCCTAACTATGGCTATGGTTTGAATTGTCGTTGTGTTAATCTTTTGAAGTCATGAATAAAATGCTCCATGAATTACTGCCACAACTTTTTGCCTAATAATGGATAAGGTATAAATGCCATTATATTACATTCAAGGTTGTTTGTTAGATCAAAAGTTTTCTTGTAGAATGAACTTATATTTCACCTTTTCATATTATTGAAGGTTCTGTTTGTAATATAAGTTCTTACCTTGAAGGATTACTTATGATATTTACACATTATATGTTTGTCCAAAAATATTGAGCCTTGAAGTTTAAAATAAATTGTTTTACAAGTAGGTTTATGCATGACAAATGCATTATGAAGTTCATATTCTATAAAACTAAAGTGGCTATAAAATATTTGGACACATGTTATTGGGTTGAGCTCTAATGAGCTATATGGACAACCCATTGAGTATTTATTTTGGATTGTTTCAATTTATGGATATATGGAGATTATGTGTATGACCATTGTGTCATGAGTTGCATCCGATTTGGACTAACCTTATAATCTAATAAGAAAAATATATTATTTTGGTTGAGCTCTATGAGCTATATAGACAACCCTATGATGTTTATTTTTGAGCCTTTTCATTTTTCGTGGACATCTAGTTAGAGCTTATAACCTTACGTCGTTAGACAATTTAGTCTTGATCCAATATTGGATGACGCATAAGGTAAAAACGTCAATAAAGTACTATGATGCAGTTTTGTATATTAACATAAGACGACATGATTAATGTCAGAGTTGAGGGTTTTGTGAATATGGAAGGTTATGTGTCGCTTAAAGAAAGATGTAGTTTCCAGCATGATCTATGGAATCGAATTGACTTAAAAGAGTGTTTCTAACCAATGATTTTTTTATTGTCGCGGTAAAATTTTGAAAATGTCGTTTGTTTTATTTTTTCTTTTGATAATTAATAAAACCAAGTGGAAGAATATAAGATTTATCTTAATAAATCTTCATATGTGGATTATATTGAATGTTGTTGAATTAAAACGGGCTAATTTGTTGGTCTAGTAAAATGAGACGATGTGTTCTTATTTTAATATAGGACAGGTTAGTGTGGATTTGATAGATATATATTATCCTGTGATGAGTAGGACGAATAATTGGTATATACACACAATATATATATATATATATATATATATCAAGTAGATCACCTTTTCTAACCTTAATTATGTTATATATGATGACTCATCTACACCGGCCGTCGAAAGCATTAGAAAAGTGAAGTCTGTTAACATCATTTGTTCGTGATAAGTTTCGCAGATCTAATCTATTCAATCGCATACTCATTGTGCATCATGACGGTTAAGATACGCGTATGATTGTTTTCAATCTGTATTTGGTATTCAACATCTATCTATAACGATCATGCGATTGGATTTGCCTACATAGAATCCCCTAGCGTGAGATGTGCTGAGATAAAGAACTTGAGGAATTGGTGGTATTGGACCATGTCGAAGATGGGTTACTTTTCAAACTAGGGTTAAGTTTGAAAATATTGAGAATACATAATTATAGAATGCTAAAAGACTTATCGAGAGTGTCATATTCATGAAAATAATCTGTCGCTTTGCAGTAATCCGAGAGTTTCATAAACAAAACAAGATGAGCTATGTGTTAGTGAATACTGTATGTAGACAAGATGCTATTGTCGAGATATTGATTTCAAGTTTAGATGCGTCAATGATGCAAATGCGAACACTCATGATGATGGTTAGGTTTTAGAGTCATCTCCTCTCAAGGTTAAGTTTCATGAACTCACCATAAAAAAAACACCTATATTTTGTACTCCCCTTGTCCCTTTATTTATTTATTTTTTTTGTAATTTTGTACTCCCTTCTTCCCTAAATTTTGACTATACGTGATGTCGATGTGAAGATGAATTTTGACCCATCTAATGAGACGATAAAATGATTTTTTTTTATTTTTTTACAATTTCGTAAAACGCTAACGCCGCCAATATTGTGTTCTTGAATCAAAGATACAAAAAGAAAAAAGAAATGTTTGATCATCTAAATGAAAAACGAATCTTTTTGAAATATATGTTGAATAGTTTCAAAATAAAAAATCCACAATGATGTGTATATATATATATATAAGATCCTATGTTTAAAGTGAAAAAAGGAGTAAACAAAGAATGTGAGAGACTATAAAATTTAATCTGCACAATAAGTGAGACTAAGAACAAACAAAAAATGCAACCAAATTTGGTGAAAGATTTGGATCCAAGAAAAAAATAAGAAGAAGAAAGAAAGTGAAAGAAGTGAGAATATGAGCAACTCTGTCACTTGAGCCTCTCAAAACAAATTTGAGCAGTGAAGCTTATCTTGGGGTTTCTTCAAATTTTGAGAGACGAGTTACTGGAAAGATTTGTTGTAATCTCCATTCTCATAATTTCATAGAGAATGAGAGGTGAAGATAAGAGTCATTGTGAATGCACGTTGTATTTATTATAAAGGTGAGTGAAAAAATCATAGAATAGGACGAATCTTCGAGGGACGTTACATGACAACAACACATGACTACTTCAACCCCTAAGCCGGCCCATTCTCTCTCTCTCTCTCTCGCTCTCGCTTCCTCGCTTCCTCGCTTCCTCGCTCGCTGGCTCGCTGTGTTTCCGCGACTCACAGGTAACCAAGTCAAAAAAATCTCTCTCTTTTCATGTCTTCTCTGATCTGATTCCCCCTTTTGTCCTCTCGATTTCGTTCAGTTATCCTTATTCAATCTTAATGATGATCGATCTCATACCAGTGTCAGATGTCTTCAACTGTTGATTCGATCTCTAATTCATTGCTTTTGTGAACCAATTAGGGCGAGTTCGTTCGGATTCTGGGAAACCCTAGATCATTCCCAGGTTATCGAATTGATGCTGGGTGTTGATTGAGTTACGTAGAATTGTGTGATCGGGGGTCGGATTTGATTGGGTCGAACCCAGTTTATTGATTTGGTGTTCCTTTTAACGGGTTCATTTTTGCTGTGGAAGTGATGGATAGTAATAAGGATGAAGCGTTGAAGTGTATCAGTATTGCCAAGGAGGCGATTGCTTCGGGGAATAAAGAGAAGGCGCTGAAATTTATCAAAATTGGGAAACGGCTTGATGGTAGTTTGTCTATCGATGATCTTGTTGCCGCGTGTGAGAAGTTGGATTCGGGAGGTCCTGGTCCGTCTCAGAACGGGCACCATGAGCCAGCTGTGCGGAAACGTGATGAAGCTCAGGGTAATGCTGTGAATGGGGAGCAGAACTACACTGAGGAGCATGTTCAGCTGATTAGGCAAATTAACAAGCATAAAGACTACTATGCTGTTCTCGGTGTCGAGAAGACCTGCTCCGTGGAGGAGGTAAGGAAGGCGTACAGGAAGTTGTCCTTGAAAGTACATCCTGATAAGAACAAAGCTCCCGGTTCGGAGGAGGCATTTAAGAAAGTGTCGAAGGCGTTTAAGTGCTTGAGTGAGGAGGAATCGAGGAGGCAGTATGATCAGATGGGTCCTATAGAGGACTACGAGTACAACCAACAGCACAATGTCAGGAGGAGGAGGAGAGCTACAAATGACTTCTACGATGATGAGTTTGATCCTGATGAGATATTTAGAGCCTTTTTTGGTCAGACACGCATGTTTGGTAACACTCATGTTTTCAGAACGGGAGGAATGGGCCCCCAGCACCGAGCGGGTGGAAACGGAGGACAGGCTAGTCCCATGATTCTCCTCCAATTACTGCCATTCTTGGTGATAGTTCTTCTTGCATATTTGCCGTTCTCGGAACCTGTATATTCTCTGCAGAAGAACTACTCATATCCGATCCCCAGGGTCACTGAAAGATATGGAGTAGAGTTCTACGTTAAGTCTGTGGATTTTGATCGCAGTTATCCAGTTGGCAGTGCCGCTAGGATAAATATAGAAGATAATGTGATTGAGGAATATAAAAATCTGCTTCGGCGTTATTGTCATATCGAGCTTCAGAGGCGTCAATGGAGCAGGAATATGCCCACTCCTCATTGTGACAAGCTACAGAGTCTTGGAACTGTCTGATGGTCAGGTGAGGAACCTAAAAATGTACTATTTCTTCCTTTGCATGGTGTGTAGTATCAGCATGAATGTCGCAGTTGTCACTGTATGTTGTTGGCAAATCTTTCTTCGTGTGTATCTGTGCCACCCAGCTTGTACTTTAACTACTCTGTTTGATAGTTCGATACGTACTACTCTTCTATTGCAGAAGCTATTACTCACGTCTATTTTTATAAAGCCGTTTTATACGAGCAATCTATATCACGAAACTAGTTTTCTGTGAGTGATATTGAGGGGAGGTCTTTTTTTCATTCTGTTTACTTCTATGATGCCTGTCATTGGAGTAACGCCGCTAATAAACTTGTAAAATGTCAGTCATCTACCTGCCAATGCAGTCAAGCTTTGAATAATCTCGAGTAATGAATTAGTTGAGGTTAATACTCTTATCCAAAAATAGGAGAACTTCCGTTTGTGGCACTTTTTGTCGGTCTTGATTTGAAAATTTTAAAAATCCATGTGTGCATATGAAGACGCTCAATTAATGCAATATTAGATGAGATAGAGTTGCCAAATTTTGCTCGAGGTTTAGTCATTACCATTTTGGAAAATGAATGTCTATAGTAGTTTGGTTGGATTGTATGGTGTCCATAGTAGCTCTGTTGTTTGGTGGTTTGACTATGAACATCAAATATCAAAATATTGAATCATTTTGAAGATATTTTTGGTTGAAGTCTGCTTTACAATTGGTCTTCGCAGTAGGTTCACTTGTTTAAAACTCCATTGCTTTATCGGCTTTAATAATTCATTTGAAGAGCCGCATTGTAAGCTCTGCCACTACTACTATTCCACTAGCTTTGGGAAACGAGGAAGTGCTTTTTCTTTCTCACTTGGGTATTGTGGAATTTAGAACCCTGATTTGGACAGTGAAATCGTCTGACCTGGTCACGTGAGCTGTAGATATCTATTATTTCCTCTTATTTAGGACAGAGAAACTTGTAGCTGGTTTTTCTCTGTTAATTTAATGGCTCATTTAGACATTTTATATATAAAAGTTCTTTGTAGCTAAAGCGATTTTGCATATTGGCTTAAGCAGCTAAACCCTATTCCTTAGTATTTTTTAGGATGTCTAATGGAAAAATTTGAAGGGCAGAAGGAAGGGTATGCATAAGGTGTTTGTGGATTCAAAAGAGGTGTATGATTCAATTCCAAAAGATGTAAGAAAACAGTTGCTCGTAGGACATAACGAGATGATATGATTCATATGAATGGTTGAGAGAGCTACACATGTGCTAAAACTGTTACTAGAGAAACCACCAAGTGTATGGTATATAAATAGGTTGATGTTGGGGATCTGCTTTGTGTCATATTTATCTGCATTGGTTATGGATGAACTCGAGGTACATACTGCTTACAAAACAAGGTTGAAAAGGTTTTTTTTCCTTATTGTTGTCTATGTTTATTAGAGGACGAGCAGAGTGACATCTGAAGTTAGAGATTTGGAGGGAGTCTATGGACAATAGAAGTCTAAAGATTAGTAGAGTTAAGATTTCAACCAATCAAAGGGCTCAAAGCAATGATGGCCATGCATTTTTGGAACAAAATGAAGGGATTTTTGAAGTATCTTGTCTCGAACTGTTTGAGCATTAGGAGACTGATGATGTTTTGCTTTAATATTTTCCTTTGTATTAAAGCGATTCATCGGAAATGATCGAGCATCTCAAGAGTACTATGTGACTTTTATGTAACCCTCAAGCTTACGTGAGCTTTATTAGACAACACCACCAAAGTGGAAAGTGACAAGATGTGGAAGATGAGAGTAAGTGATCCATTGGGTGAATTCACACACAAAGAAAGATACGATCCATAATAAAGAATTAGAACAGAAAGTCGTGTAAAGAGAGGATGAAAGATTCACGGTGAATGTGATACTATATTCTGAAATGAAAATCTCTCGAAACACCTATAAGGAGATCTGAAACAGTCTCCTGAGTCGTTTTAGACATTCTAAACAAGATAGAGGATAATGTCATGTTGAAATCCATGTTTCTCACCCGTACATTGAGATAATGCCACTGATGCAGGATTATATGTGTTGCTCTTGCCTGTAGTTAAAAGATTGTCACTATCAGGCTTCTAGATCTTTAATTGATGTACCCTTCAAAGCACTTGGCTTAGTGAAAGCTAAACTTGAAGGGAATATGCTTCATTAATTGTTTGTAATATTATTAATACTATTACTTACTCCCTCCGTCTCAATACTTTTTGCAACAAATTGGTTTACATCGCAATTTTAGGAGAGCCTTGACTTGTGGCAATTTGACAGCTGTTATACCATGAATAAGAAAATAACATGTCTGCAGACTTCCAGGCAGCTTTATTTGTTCATTTGTCAGCAGTGTAAATTTATGTCAGTCTGTCTTGTTAACTTATGCTTTCAAGAGATTATACTAGGATATTCATAATGTTTTTGGGCTGAAAGGAGAGGGAAGAGATTGTTGCTTTTTGTTTGTGTATCATGCTGATAAATTGCTGTCCATTAGTAGCACCTCGGTGTTTGGAAGAAGCTACTCGGCAACTCTGAATGCATTAGAACTTGAAGGATAGAGGTTGCTGTATGTAAGACCAACGAGGTATATGGAACTTCTGCTTTGTATACAGAATCTATTCTGTTTTCGAGTATGCCGCAACACTAGTCTCCCAGGCAAATGATGCAATGCAAGGGACCTCAAGGCATATCTAGACTCTATGATTATTGCTGCCTTCCTTTGCATTTTTGATATGGAAGTTGCCTGGTTGAAATTGCGTGGGAATGTTTTGGATCTTTTCTGTAAGAATTCTGACCCATGATTTTTGTGTCCAATTTAGTAGGATCTGATTGATGTCTGTTGTTCAAGTGGAAGTTGCGATCAGAATGGTGGAACTTGGCTTCGCAAATGGATCCATCGATATAATGCGCTTGGAATGTGCTGTTACTACTGAAGGCCAACTCTGCTGCCATATTTTGACTATGCTTTCTCTTCTACCTCTATCCTTTTTTCTTTTATTTTCTTTGTATTTTCTTCTTTCTCCTTTTTATGACCTTCAAAACACAATACTGGAGCACATGAGATGCTTAAGTTGTCTCTAGAGTTGTCCTGTATTGAACCCTATAGTAATTGAATCAGACTTGATCCCAGTACAGGAATCATGAATAATGCTGACGAATTTTACTTGTTCAGATTGAGTTTGATTTTGATGGTAGTCTCGTGTTCTATGTAAAAGTTCAGTTTGGGCAATTTTTACTGGGGAAAAAGGGAGCTGCAGTCAGCCCCCACATCGTTCTATATATTCCGAATAAATCTTGGCGATGACAAACATCTGTATGAAGGAATGAGAGTAGCTTTGGGAATGTTGAGATAGGTGCAGAATATGTGATGCTAGAGAAACACCAGTATGTTGGTAAAACTGATTGTGGAGATGAGGAACTGTTTAAGTTCGACAGGACCAGTTTTATTCACAGGGGTATCTCCAACCAAGGTAAATTTTGCGAGATTGGTACCCGAATGTCGTCACAGGCTGATCCTTGAGCCAAGGTATATTTGGAAACTGAAATACTTGGTGTTGGGAATTCTTGTGTTGTCGGGTATTATTTCGCTCCCATGCCTAGTATCTCTTCCTCGACTAGGACCACCATCATGCTACGCCGAGTGCTTGTATCCTCACTGCTACACTGAAAATGCCTTCCACCACCATGCTTTTTCTGTTCCTGCGTTCACAGAACTTCCGGTAAATAAATAGATATTTAACACGAACCAGTAATTAAGCTCTTCAGTGGCAGCAAGGATTGCCTGTGTTCAGTTCACCTGGAAGACGCAGTAGTAGAACTCAATACTGATTCTTTCGAATGCTGTTGGAAAATGGTCAGTGCCCACCGTTGCATGCAAGATCTGGAAATGTTCATAATGGTTCCATCAGGGTTTAAGTTCTCTAAAAGCATGTTTGGTATGTTGTTTTTAGTTTTTTGATTTTATAGTTTTTTGTTTTTATTTCATTAAATGATGATAAAAAAATGTTTTGTTTCTAACAAAAAAATGATTGTTTTATTTTTGTTTCATGTTTCATCTTTATATTATATTTAAGCGTTCTTTTATGAAAAATTGTTTTATTTGTAAAATGGTTTTATTTTTAATTGTTGATTTTTTATTTCTATAACTGATTTTCACAAATTTTAAATAACAATATCAAATAACACCTTGATATATCTTAAAACCAACCTCCGTTGCAACAGAAAAAAGGATCTGTCCTTTGAAATAGAAGCACAATGCCACATGGGGTAATACATCAGTGTCACCACTAAACATCAAGATTAATGACGATCTGCGTGCTGAAAAACTGAATACTTGAAATAATAAAACCAGAATCATATCATTAGAGCGTTGTATCTTCAGGAACTGACCACATGCCAACAGGCCTGAAGTTAAGAGGGATATACAAAATGAATACAGGCAATTTTGCGGAATTGATATCCAACATTGAATTCCTAAGCAAGTTTGCCAGAAAAACAATGTAGACAATATTCCATCAAACCAATCCGTAAACCCGAACCATTCATCAAGGGAGACAAACCACAAATCAACCCAATTTTAGAGCATGCCATGCTGCAGCCCTGCAAATAAATGCATGGTCGGTGTCACGTTCTAACTATTATCCACAATCACGGTCCTTTGTTCACCAGAAAATGCTTGAAAAGGGATCCTGGCGAACTCAAGTCTTGAACAGAAAACCAGCACTTTCCCCACCTCTCCACTTTCCCCTCCGGTATAATTTATCTGCAGAAAACAAAGATCAAAATCATGATTTATTTCTCACAAGATGCATGCTACGGTAACTTTGAAGAAAGCTGGTTTATAAGTACACACTACGGAGGGATTGATGCTGCTGTTTCAGTTGGGTACTCTTTTGCGGGTAAGAATCTTTTGCTCTTTGAGCCGATGCTGAAATCTTGCCAGCCGAGCTTGAAGACTAACTAGACCTGCAGCCTTTCTTGAGAGCACAAAGCTCAGCTGTGTTACGTAGTTGTCAATGAGGCTCCCCGGTTGGTCAACTTCGGTCAGTAACTTCATTTCCTGGTTAGACACAAGCAGATAAAAGGGGGCGTGTCAACAGCATTCGTTTTTGAACTCCATAGAGCTCTTGCAAGGATAAAAAGCAGCAAAACCAAAAGATACTAGGTGGAGCAGTGCACTAAGATGTTCTTTATTTCAAAATAAAGAACTATAAGAACCAGGTCATTATCAGATGCTAATCACAAGATTCAGGGTCACAAATGCCATAACATTAAACACTTACTTCGCGTACAATCTCCATGGTATCTTCAATTTCTTTCCTGTGTGCAGCGATTAAGGCTTCTTCCTCCTGGAAAAAATAAATCCCGATATTAGAAGCAAATCACATGACCATGAAACTCTACTTCTAACTTGAATAAAATTGGTAGCTGTAGGGAAGATGGAAAGGGATCCAGCGTAAGTACCTCCAAAAGGGCATCGAGACTTCCATCATGAAGAGAAGGTTCAGGCTCATAATGTTTGGAGACATTATTACTAGTCCTAGCATTGCTTGTGTTTTGTAACTTGTAGCTGGTGGCTGGTGGATCTGATCCACTACCCTCTTTTTTTAGCCAATTCCCAAGCTGTTCACTTCTGTCATCTCTGCTTGAGACTTTCCCACGTGGAGGTGAGACCTTTTGTGCCTTCTCTTCAACATCAGCTAAATTTGAGGCATATGAAGAATACATTCTTTGACCTGTAGAGCCACCAAAGTTAGGTCCTGTCTCGACAGCCTCCTTATCTGCTGAAGATAGGCTGGCCGAGCTTGCATCTGTCTCACTAGCAGCCTTGTTTGACGGAAACCTTGTAGGTTGCCTATCATAATCACCCGTGGGCTTGGAAGAGAAAGTTTCCTTGCCTGTGGCCCTTCTGTTCAAGTTAGCAATTCTAACGTCTGGAAATTGGTCTTGAACATCTTCGGTATCAGAAGTCAAATGCAAGGATGGCATGGATTGGGCGTCTTTATTCACAAGGGGACCTGAACTTGAAAGGAAATCCTTTTTTACATTCCCAGTTTTTGAGAGACTTTTGACCCTATATACAACAAAATCGAACAGTAGTCAGGAATAGAGTGGGCAAATGAGCCGGTTCTCATAGATACCCAAGTACAAGGCACAAAGGTGGATACCCCAATGCTGGGGTCAATGGGAAATCCCAACATACCCCATACCATGGGAATCCCCCTCCCCATGGGGATTTGGGTCCATGCCCCCGCCCCGCCCAGCCTCGCCCCCATCTGGGAGTGCTTTTTTTAAATAAACCCGGCTGGCCTGCCCTGATGGGACTAGATGGGCCATGAACAAGATTGGGTTGGAGGGCCCTTGAACTAGACAAGCCTGTTAGGTGACGTGCTGGTCTGGTCCATAAACCAACCCATGGTGTATTAGTCTATTAGACCCAAAGCGATCCGGCCCGAAAATACCAGTTTGGGGCCTTAGGTCCAAGCCAAGGTGTATTAGTCTATTAGACCAAAGCGATCCGGCCTGAATATACCTCTTCGGGGCCTTAGGTCCAAGCCACCCCTCCTCTTTCCTACCTGAAGACTGGACCAACCTAGACCGTGTAGAAGAAGGTGGTCCGGTCCTTGAATCAGACCGGTTAATAGCAGGGCTAGCGGTTTGGTTCATGGCCCATAGTCCAGACTGGCCAAGCCACGTCCATCCCTAGACTAAGGAATTGCAAAAATAGAGATAAGGATACTAACAAAGATACTCAGATGTGCCGAATTAATGTAGAAAAAATATTATACCTGTCAGCATATCTTAAAGTATTGAGTGTGTGCTCACAGGAGCCCGCATTCGGTGAAATGCAAGAAATCATAACTGTCCTCGAGTTTCCGACGAAGGAGTCACGCAGCACTTCAGTCAGTTTGCTCCCACGAAACGGAATATGAATCTGATCATTGTCGAGGGCACGGATGCACTCCTTCAAGGCCAGGAGGCTCTTGTTTATTTCTGCACCTTCGATTCTGCAGAGATCCATATATGATTATTGATTTAGAAGGAACGAGAAGAATCAGAACCTAAGTCAAACATTCAGATTCCTACACAGCTCAGTATTCATAAAGCAGTTCACTCCATGTCAAGTGCTCATCCAAGGATTCTTGGTCAATTGATGATATGGCACGTATACTTTTCCGAACTTAGTTTGTCCTAGGCTCTATGCTTCAAGTGTACCAGTGTATGAAAATCACAGCCTCGATCGGTGTTTTTCCAGACGAGACATGATGCATAAAAACATTAGCTAATCTGTGAAAACAAGGGACTACAGAATGAACATCCTGCAATGCCAATCATCAGGTTGGTTCTACAAAGCTACCATCTCCGGCACTTATCAAGCTTGATGCATCGATAGCAAGCATAATAGTACCATCTTCATTGACACCTCAAGTCCTTGGATGCACATAGCCATCACTGAACCCATCATTTGACTTATCACATCTAGATTGTTGAAGATCAATGAAGACCTATTTAACTTATGCATGTAAGGGACTAAAATGACACCATTTTAATCAGAGGCTAGTAAAGAGAGCATTAAATCCTTCCATACGGAAAAAATTTTCATTGCAAATATAAGCCACTTTAATGGTTCTCAGCCTAGGGACACTTGGTAGAGAGAACTCGTTCTAGTCAAGTGTAATGTGCTTAAATAAGCACCATTTTGATCATGTAAAAAACATAAGTTGTCATATCGTTCAAACAATGAAACATTTTTACTCTTTTTTTTTTGGTGAAATTGAATACTACTCAGCAGTGTAGATAAAACCATTGGAAACAAAAGGGACTGCAACAACTTCAGCCTACTGACTACAGCCCCACACTCTCAGTACTTTTCAAATCAAATTGTTATTAAATTTTTAATTTAAAATTTTGAAAAAGATGACAGCTGTATTTAAAATATGTGAGGGCTGCAGCCCCCACATCCCCAAAACCATTATGCCATATATGATGACAATATCTAACTTCATGCAGCTATATATTCCTGTTTCTGCAGATCAACGACATTTCACCTCCAAATTTGTTTGGAATTGAGAAGCAACCAAACCATGGATGCAGAAATCCTACCTTGTTTGCCGGTCATTATCAGTTGTATCTGCACCTCTCTCACTGCCAGCTAGATCAATGAAAGAAATCTTTCCTATAACCTTCCCATTTTTAGCTTCATTTCCATCATTATTACGCCTGGTGTCTTTCACTTCACTGTGCTTCTTGATAACAAGTTGCAGAATAGCATGTGATCTTGAAGACTCTTCATTGGCACCAGTAGATCCTGTACTTCTTGTTGCATTTCCCTTCTCAATATACTCTTTTACAATTTGTACATCAGAAACTTCAAACTCTTGCAGTCCAACAATGCAAACTTGTTGCCGGCCATCTTCCCTCATGCAAAGCTTCCTATTTCAATACAAGGGGAAGGGAAAATCTTAAATGACATCATGAGTCAATCAAGTGAGGCAGCACATGCTAGAAACTCTAATCTTATGCTTGTATAAGATTCTAATGAAGACATTTTACCTGCACTGCCCACACACGCATCATGTAGTGCCTTCGTGTAATCATATCTCAGGAAAGCAATAGGCAAAAGGCATTACAAGAGATAGGTTAGGAATTGGAGATGGCATGTCAATTTTCTATTTAGATAACATAAGCCGTAAGTAACAGTGTCCAGAACCAGTGTCAGATGATCGTGACCTCAACAAAGGGAAAAAGAAAAAGGAAAGAAGAAAAGATTGAGCAAGGAGAGATGAAACCTCAAACACTGATCCATATACACCAGAATATGTAGCAGACCTTTCGATTCATAAACACATATCAAAGCAACAAACGGAGACATTAAGGGAAACTTTAAAAGAAAAAAGAAAAGAAAAGGGAGGTTGGAAATCATACTTTCTATCACAAAGAAGGTCAAACAGTTTGCCACCATATATCTCAAAATAGCTGAGCCATAATTTGAACCTCTGGCTGCTATAAGCAGGCTGTTGCAACAACCTCACCAGGTCTTCAGCAGCTCTTAGAGGTAAGGGCTTCATGGTGAATGTTTTGCCGCTACCTGAATTCCAAATGAACAGTCAATAAGCATTCATATCAAAGGCAACTTCGGTAACTTGGATTACCCAAAATGGGATTGTAATCATTGTAATGGAACAAATTCGATAATTAATTTCCATAATGACACGTAAAGTCACGTCTGATTTCTTGACATTATATTGATAACGAAAGGAAAATAATTCACATCTAAAATGTAAACCTTATTCCTCTGACAAGGATGGAATACCAGTCAATGTAAAACAGTGACCGAAGCTTTTGCGTTGGGACTCTTTAAAGAGCAAGGTTAAGTCAATTTGCAAACTCCAGAAAAATTATAAAGAGTGTGCTTATACACGAGTTCTTGCTCAGTGCATATTGAATGATAAGTCATAACAGATTCTAAGTGCACTGCCCGAAGTACAGCTTGACTTCATGGCCACACAATTTGACCACACTAAAGCGCTTCCATCAAAGGGGGATGTCTATAAGGAAGACTGAAAGATCAGCATACCAGTTGTGATGCAAATCTCTCTCAAGAAACATCTTCTTTTCCTAGTACTTCAATAATTTACATCTTTGTTAGAAACTGTGAACTTTTCTTCAAACAGTACTTCATTGAAGTTATTCCAAAAGGAACATTCTACCAACTTTGAAATAAAGTAAAAAAAGCTGCTATAGGATCCTAAACAAGGCAAATAGTTGGTATGCGATAAAAGTAAAGGGGTACACTCCACTCTTACAGGTTTATTTTTATGTATGTACTTTTCCTTATATTTCGTTCCTTTTGCAGTAATAGTAGTAGACTAGAAGTAGTAGTTCAAATTCTAATCAACACGATAAGATAGTGAATATAACAACATATTCTAGCTGTTGAAGCCCTCCAATTCCATTTCTAATTCCAATTCCCAAAAATATAATATAATAAAAAAAAATCAGGCCTCCATAGATACAGAATGGTTCAGGATCAGAAAATTAACCCACCAGTTTGACCATAAGCGAAACATGTTGCTTTTGTCCGCTGAAATATGATGGGAACAATTGGCTCGATAGTAACCCGATACACCTGCTCAATGATGACCAGTTAAGAATTTTAAAAGGATGTTCCATCACCTTGGAAATAGGTTATGAAACTCAGGAATTTCCCGATTATTTACTTTGTGAAAATCAATCACAACCTAAATTTTTCCAGACATATCTTCATCTTGGTAGCGTTTGCGGACAACCTATGACCTGTTTCTCAGATTTGACATATTATTTTGATCATTTTATTATCCAAGGAATCCATAAGAATAGGAAGTCTCACGTGTAGTTCTTCTCAAAGACTAAGAGTGATCGACAGTTCCGTTTTACGGAGTATGAATCTAGAATAATAAATATACCTCATCATTCGTCACATGCTCATCGAGCACAGCATCAAAGCAGAACTCATGCTTCTCGACATATGCTGTTAGGTCGACCTTTCACACAATAAAGTTTGGTTAGTTTTAGAAACCATTGAGTAGAAATCATTAAATAAAGAAAGCAAGAAGCACAATGTCAACAAGTCACAACTCATCCTCTAGCAAAAGTCTTGCATACCTTGACCTTGGGTTCATGAACAGTCATAGCATTTTCCTCTACGGTGACTATGTCTTCCTCTTTACGAGAAAGCTCCTTCTTGTTCAAAGGCCTCTTGCGTACCTAACTCAAA
>LIEC01008590.1:54807-114132 GCA_001925005.1 Drosera capensis | reverse complement strand
ATGCAGCACTAATTGTTGGAGTATATGTTGATGACCTCATTGTGACAGGAGGCAACACTGGAGAAGTCAAGAATTTCAAGAAACAGATGATGACGGAATTTGAGATGAGCGATTTGGGACTTCTCTCGTACTACCTCGGGATTGAGGTTGAGCAGAAGAAAGGATGGATAAAGCTGAAGCAGTCAGCTTATGCCAAGAAGATCTTATCACAATTCGGGATGGCAGAGTGCAATGCCACTAAGTATCCGATGGAACCTAAACTACGAGTGCACAAAGATTCAGAGGGAGTTCCTGTAGATGTCTCAGGTATCTTCTACACACCCGACCAGATCTCTCATTTTCCGTTGGGATGGTGAGCCGATATATGGAAAGACCCACTATAATGCATCACAAGGTTGTGAAGCAAATTCTGAGATACTTAAAGGGAACGGTTGATTACGGTCTTATCTATATGAGCGGACAACATGAAGAACCTTTCATCGGTTACACAGACAGTGACTTAGCCGGTGATCACGATGGAAGGAAAAGTACTAGTGGAATGGCTTTCTACATGAATGAAAGCTTGGTGTCCTGGAATTCACAGAAACAGAAGACCGTCGCATTGTCATCATGCGAGGCTGAGTTCATGGCAGCCACAGCAGCAGCATGCCACGCTCTTTGGTTACGGAACATGCTTAGTGAACTGACAAAAACTGAGCCAAAGCCAGTGACCCTGTTGGTAGATAACAAATCTGCCATATCCCTCATGAAGAATCCTGTGTTTCATGGTCGCAGCAAGCACATAGAGACACGATATCACTTCATAAGAGAGTGTGTGGAAAAAGGGCAGATTATGGTGAAGTTTGTGAGCACTGGAGAACAACGGGCTGACACACTGACAAAAGCAATGTCAGGTGTTAAGTTAGCTACCATGCGTCAGTTGATGGGTGTTCGTGATCTGGAGGCATGTCAAGGTTAGGGGGGAGCATGTTAGCTAATAATCTTGACCAAAATGCATAAAACATTTCCACCGGCCATCACTATTCCACCGGCCACTATTACACGTTTTTTTTGTACAAAAACGTGTTTTACAATTCGTTGATTTAGCCCTATAAATAGGTTAGGAATTCTTGTATCAAAGGCACCTTAATCAAGCAATAAAACGAAATCAGAAAAGGGTTTTACCCACCAATCTCCTTGTCTTACACTTACAAATGTAAGAAAAAGTTGTGGAGTTGGAGCTCGCCATGGAAAAAGCCGAATAAAGAGCTCACCATGAAAATGCCGAATAAAGAGCTTGGATGAAAAAGCTCAACAATTGGTTGACTCGTTGAAAGCACAACTGGATGAAGCCGAGACAAAAAAACAAGGAGATTCAAAGAGACTAGATGAAAAAATAAAAAGCTTGGATGCTTTGAAGGTGAAAAAAATGAACAATACAAAAAGTTGATGATCTGAAACTACATATCAATGACTTGTTGATGGAGAACAAGCATATAAGATTACAAATTGAGATGCAACAAAAGGTGATTTAGACGTCCAAGGAAATGGAGGATTTGCACAAAAATAAATTTGTGGAGAAGGACAAGCACCTCGAACATCAGAAAAAATTGATCGATGGGTTAGATCAAAAGAACATCATGCTGAAAGAAGAATATCGTAAACTAAAAGATGAGTTGGAAAACAAGGAGAAGGAAATTGCACTGTTGGTTGAAAAGTTAGCGGAACAACAAGTTGAAGAAAAACAACCACCAGCTGGCTTGTGTAAAGAACCAGAAGAAGGACAAAGAGAAGAGGAAGCAAAGAAAAAAAAACAACCAAAAATCAATCACCATCGACTCTGGTGAAAAGAATTATAGATAGAAGGAAAACAAGATCCAAGAAGCGTTGATAGCAATTCCTCTTTGACAGTGATTTCAAGAAGAAGAAAAAGGTCAAGGAGGAAAAGATGGTGAAGGAGACAGATGACCAATTCGACCTTCTTGAAGTAGACATGGTTATCATACAGGGCACTAAGTCGAGGAAAGTAGCGACAAGGAAGCCGAAGAAGACGATTGGTGTGTACAAGTTTGTCGAGGAGACACTGAAGAAAAAGTTACAGCTGATGGCTAAACATTATAAAAAGTAAGTCACTTGTTATGTTTTGTTTTTCATATTTTTTGATTCTCTATTTACTTGTTGGATTATAAATTTTCACAACTAGTATGCCTTGTTAGTAAATGAATTAATTTAACAAGTAGTACGTCTAATTTACATACTAGTGCGTTTATCAGTGATGAACAATTTGTAATGCTTTACTTTTTTTCCCTCTATTCAGCAGCATCATATGGGATTATGAAGAAGACTATTCGGCTTATGTTTCATATAATGACATACTTGATCTCTTCAATATGGAAACCACAATGCGCCATTTCATAAACGTATAGGCATAAGTGCTCTATGAACAATGCCAAGAAGTGAAGAGTTTGTTCTGTACCATTTTGAATTATGGGTACGATATTTATACAATGTTATTTCTTTTTCTGGAAGTTAAAATATCAAACTAACCATTGTGATAAATCATAGACTTATATCACACAAAAAGACGAGATGACATATATGAAGGAGGCAACTAACGCCTATGTGGAAAAGGTCGTACAAGTGAATTCAAAACAAAGATGGCATCTCTTTTCGATGAACTTAAACAAAAACATGCTTGGAGAAAAACCGATGCATTCTACTATTGGTCTTGGATACATGTGCCGCTAAGTGGACACACTATAATTCATTGAACCAGAGGGAGGATGCTTATACCATTGATGCCACATAGATTGCAAATTCCTTATTATTCGTCTTTTTGTTTCACATTTCATTTAGAAAGAGGACGACTAACACAATAGGAAATTTGTAAGGATGTATGAAGTTAAAGAATTACATAATCATCCTTCACAAGGCCAAACAAACTTAGTACCAGCCGAGGTGGGGTGGACTGTGGAATTATGGTGACAAAACTGATAGAACATATGTTAAAAAAGAAGAGCTCATCAAAGACAAGATGACTATGGTCGAAGTCCAAAAGTTTAGAGTGCACATGGTCAACACATTCATCAAGGATCATGAATTCAAGATGCCTCAGAAAAATGAATAGGTAGATCTCGCACATCTAGCAACCATGCATTGAAAAACTCAGCCGCATTCGATGTGAATTCACCATAACGACATTGCCTATCAAAAGCATTCATCCAACTCTCAAAAGACAAAGACTCAAAAAACGTCTTCACTATTCTACCATCCCTTTTCTTTAGTACAGCAAGGTTCCGATAGAATTTCATTTGCGATGGAGTCTTCGCACATTCTTCAAACAAGTAGATCATTTGCTCTTTATATTTGTTGTCAAATGCACTGCCTCTAAACTTCACACACAGGTTTTTTGAAAGATGGAACAAACAAAAATAATGACTATCATTCGAAAATTCCCCAAGAAGTGCATCCACAAGTCCAGGATTTCGATAAGAAACAAAGTTTATTCGACGATCTACGAGATCACCTTGCGTAGCTCAATTAAGAACCAATGCCAAACTTTCTTGAGTCTCCGAATTAACGACATCAAAAGATAAATGATATAAACCTACAGGAATAAAAAATGAAATACAACAAATGAGAAACCAATTCCAAAACCATATATGATTCAACTAGTACGCCTAAAATAATCAGGAGCGCTACAATGTCTAATTATACAAAGTTTTCGAGACTAATCTTGGTTTCCGTTCTTTTCTGTGACAAAGAGTAACACTTCATGAAAGCAGCCCTTTAAAAAGTGCCGTCCAAAATCAACATCTGGCGATAATGCTTAAAACCCTAGATCGAAGCATAAAATGAGACAAAAAGATGACAAAAGTGTTGCAACGATTCATCGACACTAAGTGGCTTTCTGGATTCGTCCTTAATGCATTGTTAGCCTCAATAAGCCAAATGACTCTATTGAATCTCTATATGAGAAAGGCTTTGTCTTGTCAAAAGTCAACCAAGCCTTCTTATATATAATTTTCATACCATAGTAGTTGTGAAAATGTTGAACAATACCAACACGATTCATCTTGTCATTATCTCGAACCAAATCAACAATCAACTCGGCTATACATCTAGCCTCCTCATATGTATGAACACGATCAAGGAAGAAGGTTTGACCACATGTATGAACACGATCAAACTGCCAAATATAAAAGCAACCAGTAGAAAGACACGTCGAAGCCTTTACATGCCATCTGCGTCGTCTTTCATGCTTAAACTTGCAATAAGCCGAAACTTTTTTCTTCCTATACTTTTCTAAAACATACTCAAAGTCAATCTCTATTGTATATTTCCCAAGACAATCAAGAAAATCATCCACACCTTCATAAAAACACAGTCCAACATCATCAAGATACGACGACCACTTGCTTGAAAGCAAACACTTATCCTTACTTGAGGAACCTTCGAAATGAGAACCATCCTCACAAAAAGGTTCAAAAACACCATCACTACCAATAGATTCCAAAGCATCATCAATTTGTTCAAAATTGCTAAGGTGTACTACTTCAGGACTTTGGCGTACTACATCAAAATTGCTTAGGCATGCATCTACCATTGTTTTTCTAACAACATCTTCGATACATCTAACAAAATTATCATCATCAACAATAGCATTCACATTATGCAATGAAGACGCAACTGTATTAGAAGACGATGCCTCATGGATCTCAACAAATATATCAACCGTCTTCAACATATACGCTTCAACCAAAAAGAATAACGAATCCAAATCTTCTTGATTCCTCAAAACACATTGATCGTGAGAAGGAATCGAATAGAATATACGAGTAACACCTATATGAATGTTTTCACAAACACCGCATAACCTCATCAAAAGATCTTCAAAGCTCGTACACATTGGAACGCTGATCGGATAAGTAACACCATTAACCTTGCACATCAACATCCCTATCGCAACCATTAACAAGATCTAATTGCTTCCAAAATCAAAATTCGAACATTTCACTAGCACCACAACAAAAAACACTTAAATCTGCACCACATCTGATTCGAATCAAAGATGATTATCGTTGATGATGGTAGATGATTGATGATGAAGAGAAGAAGGTGATCGATGATGGAGATGATGAAGTGAAGAAGATGATCTCAGATGCAGATAACGAAGATCTCCGAGGAATTCACCAATAAAATAAAACAAATCAAAACGAATGATTCAAAAGGAAAATGGATAAATTTGAAAAGATTTGATGATTTTTTTTTTTTTTTTTTTTATAAAAGCGATACCTATTGGGAATAAAGTTTTCTTGATGGTATCTTTTTGAAAACAAGTCTTCAAAGTGATATCCCAAAGGAAATTTTCACTTACTAAAACAAAACAACAAACTCACATATTCTCGTTACGTGCAGTGTATGAGGACGACCATATTTGTTCAATTTATCTCTCTCAACTTGGATACCGTGAGGTGGGCCTTGGAAAGTTTTTGAATAAGCAGGAGGAATTCGCAAATCCTCTAAACGTAGAGCACGCAGAGCTTTGAACCCAAATACATTACCCACAATGGAAGTAAACATGTTAGTAACAGAACCTTCTTCAAAAAGGTCTAATGGATAAGCTACATAAACAATAAATTGATTCTCTTCGCCAGAAACAGGCTCGATGTGGTAGCATCGCCCTTTGTAACGATCAAGGCTGGTAAGGAGAATGAAATATACGTAGTCTTATATTTATTATATGTTTATAACAAAGAGGTTGTTTCGTGATTTCTTCAGAAAATATCGAACCCCTTATCTCATGGTTGGAGAAGGAGTTGCTTATAAATAATCGTCGATCATTAAACCCTGTAAAGACAGGTATGCCTTGCATGAAACCTATGACTTGTGCAGAGTTTGATTCGACTAGTACCCGGTGTACACAACCTATGGACTTTGTGGTTTCTAAAACCAATCTGACAGCTAGGGCCTCCCAAGCTCTAATGCCATCTCAAATTTCTATTCGATCGCTGCTATGATCTCACCTTGATGGTCCCAGACAATCACGCCAAGGATCGTCACCCCCGATACCTTCTTTGTCTCATCGACATTGACTTGTAAGTTTTAAGAGCTCAGCCGGGAGGGTTTTCCATCTTTCTTATTACTGAGTTCCTTGTTAGAGATCGCTGTAGTTGTGCAATTGATGGCTTTGCAGTAATCCACAAAGCTTCTCTCTGCCAGATTGTAACTGCGCTGCCGGACTGATCTCGAGTAGGAACACTGCTTAAGAACTATGTAAATTTAGGGTACTTGGATAAGTGGTCTGTGGTTGATTTGTCTGCAAGGCTGGAACCCCGTAAAATCCCCTGATGATTTATTTACATACCAGACTATGTTGGCATGCAAGATTGAACCATCGTGCATACGAATCTCTACTACAGAGTTTGCCGTGCAAAATATGAATCATCCTGACCTTACGGTGGCAAGATTGGTATGGGCTCAGGGTCAGGTCCTTTAATATCATCTCTCATCTTGACGCTTTCAAGACGTAGAAGCCTAGTTTTTAAGGTTAACCATACATACGAAGAGGCATTTGGGTCTGAATACCCATCTTCTGGATGCAAGCTGGAGCTGACAAATACACATATCTAACATTTTCCAGAACCTTGTATTAAGAGTGTCACTAAACTCCTAAGTCTGCGAGAAAAACGGTCCACAGATTGGTTGGAAGCAGAAAACCCATATTTTCTTTTTGGATCAAAGCAAGACCGTTTACTAGATGTGAATTCTTAATGTCGGGTGAATTCCTTTACTTTTGGAGGTAATCTCCTTCGATCAACTTATCATATGGACATTTCCTAGGGAGTGTCGGAGAGTGTATTTGAAATAACTCTCCTCAAATTTACTCGTAATAGATAGAACAGGCCACCTCACCGGTAGGATGTAAAAAAATTCAGAAAAAATCAGGATACGGATAAAAACATGCAACATGTGCCAGGAAACAGTAAGCACAATGCTTCAGATACATCGTTCAAAGGCAAACTGACCGCAATAATACAAAATATCAGCCACCGTTCTCACACAACTTTGTCCACCCACTAGTCCTTGCATACATAACACCTCGCAAAGATGCAATTCCTGTCCAATAACGTAACAAGCCAACTCAAAATTCCTCAAGCCTCATCATTCTCGTCCTTGACAAGCTTAATCATATCGTCTATCCTAAGAATTGTGATGGCCGCTTCTGTTGCAAACTGGAACGAAAAATCACAAAAGCACCAAAACCATGGACATGATCAGACTCGGAGCGCAAAACAAGGAAGCAAAGTGTCTAACACAGCATAGGTAGTTTTTGAGACTAGAACCTGTATAATCTTCACTTTGCTCATTGCCGGCTCGATAACACCGGCTTCTAAATTGTTGCAAACAGTTCCCTTATAGAGATCCAATCCCATGCTATCCAACAAAGTTGAATGCCAAACAGAAGGTGAGATGGTCAGCGAAGAACATAATTGAAAAAAAAAGTACCAACATATAGAATGAGTACCTAGATAGATGTTGTTTGTCTGCCTTGGTCTGTGCAGTGTGGTGGTACGCCCGTAACTTGGCTACCAACTCGGTTGCATCCTTGGCAGCATTCACAGCAAGTACCTAGTCACAAGACGGCAAATTGGCATCAATAATTGCGCCCCAAAAAATGACTAGACAGGCTAATTGAACATTGACTGATGAAACACCTTTGGGATAATCAACAATGACTCGGCGAATTCTGCAATTGCCAACTGCTCTCTTGAACCCAGAGTCGTCGCAAGGTACTCCAAGTAAACAGACAAGGCGGCCTCCACAGCACCTCCACCAGCTACTACCTGTATTCTCCAAAAACAATATAATTTCACCAGACTCCCACAAATAGTATAGAGCCAGGGGAAGATATAAGTTCAAGGCTTACTGTATTTGATTCAAGCGTTCTCTTGACGATCGACAAAGCATCATGCAATGACCTTTCCATCTCATCAAGCATGAAATCATTCGCACCTCTGAGGATTAAAGAGGCCTGTGATACCAATTTAAGAAATACATTTAGATGACCACATGTCAAGGGCAGAAAATCATTCACCCTACATTCTTATATAAAAAGAAACATCTCAATCTGAACACGCTGAAACCTTGGGTGTTTCAACTTTAAACAAATATCTTACCGCGCTGGAAGTTTTTGTTCCTTTGATCAAAATGACATCATCATCAGCAACACGCTCCTCCACAACTTCATCAGCAGTTCCAAGAAATGATGACTCAAATGTTTCCTCACCTTCCATGTCAGCGAATGTCGAAACCTGCAAACGAATAGATAGGACAAGGCCAGAAGAAGTTTATACTATATCTTAGAAGAACCTTATGCAAAGAAAGGGAAATCAAATCAAATCATTAACTACTTCCCCATAACAAGTGCAACAATTTGACTATGAACATTTTCCGAAGTGAACTTTGACCTTCCTCGATGATCAAATAATGTTTTTTGTAATTTTTCCATGAAGCATTAATGACACTGTTGTGTAATTCACCTTGAGCCATAAAATAAGTTATTTTTGGGTCATTTAGTGGTGCAACAACGCACCAGAAAATGCATTCTCAATATCATCAAAAGTAAAAAAATGTTGTACTTTTATGTGATACAGGGAGCATAACATCGAAATGCAAATCATAAGAGAAACAGGAGTAATTAAGTTGGCACAAAATACAGTTTAGGGGGAGAATTTCGTACATCTGTAACAAGTTGGGTCTCTTTGATATATGCTCCAACTTGAGGGGGCGTGTCAAAGTTATAATTATTGGGTTTATCAAGTTGGATTTATTTAGATTATGGGCCTATTAGGTCAAATCTATATGTAGATACTCTCATCAATTTTTTAATTAATCTCTCTTTTCATAGTTACAACATTCAATTCATATATAATATTTTTTTTAATACATACCAGCGTAGCACCTGTGGCCTTTGCAATATGGCGCATATCCTCTTTTCTTACACGCCTTACAGCAATTGCACCAGCCTCCACAAAATACTGTATAAAGAATCAACAACTATTAGCCATAACATTCTGTTTTTTAAGAAAAGGATCTCATGAGACAGGAGACTTGAAAGAAGCTTGCCTTAAGTGCCATATCATCAATCCCCTTTGTGGTAAGAATGACATTAGCTCCAGCCTTCAAAAGTTTATCAATACGCTCCTTTGTCATATCTGCCTCTCTGCAAACATAAATACCAAATCAGGTACTAGATATGGAACCCAGTGACCATAACCACTTCATAGATGGGTATTAGCACAGGAAGGTGCATTACAAGAAAAAGCGTAGACAAATTGCGTAAATAAACAGATGTCAAATGACTGACAAAACTATGAAATTACCTCTGACGAATCTTCTCAAGTTCTCTTGGATCATTAACCAAGACTTGTACACCCAATTGCATCTTCGTTTTTTGAAGATTGAAGTCTAGACAAGCAATTCTTGCTGGTGCAACCCTAGTGGGCATCCCCTGAGCAGCACGTCCAGTGTTTAGAGCATAGCCTTTCAGGAGGTAGCTATCTCTAGCGCTTTTTCCATGAGCTTTAAGGATGTTAACGCCCTGCAAAATTATGCCATGAAATGATGCAATTGGTGCATTTAAAATAACACAAGGCAACAAGCTGCAAACCGCATGTGCCAAAAAGCCTAGACAACAAAAGGAAAGGATCAGCACGAAAATTGACAACCTTAATGGGGTATTTCACTTCACCACGGGCATTTGTCATCTTCACTGCTTGTACTGCCTCCACAACCTGCCCAAGATTATATAAAAAAAAAAAACATACCAAGAAAAGGACAAATGCATAAATGAAGAGATCAGAAAGAACTCCTCGTGACAGAAATAATAATCCCAACTGATATCTTGTTTTATCTGTACCCTATTAGATAAGGGCAGAGACAAAGAAGTAAAAGTGGTTTCGGCCACTAAATCTAGATCTTTGTCTCCACTCAACATGAGTCAATGACAGAGATCGATTACAAGAGTATATGCAAGAGAAGACCCTTAAAACACCCTTACTCTTCAGTTCGACTTCACGGCAGTTCAGACTGACTGAAAATGGACCTATAGACCAGCAAAAACTATGATCCACGACTCAAACTGACATTGATCAGAATGGGTTTTAGTTTGCATGGATTTGTCAATATTCACCATATTTGCGGGAAACCTTAACAGACTAAGGAAAGTACAATTCGTCATGAATGTTTATCAAGAGCCATCAACCACAACACACTAGAAAAGGAAATCATGTGACAATTAAGGAAGACAAACAAATCCGTTCATTCTTAAATCAATGTCTTCACAAAGAACTTTACAATGTCGGGCGAACAACATACCAAATTAGCAAAGAAGTCACTGTCAGCAGCTATCAACTTCGAGGACATGCTTGTCTTGGCACAGTTCACAAGAGAATCCTTTCCAAGTTTTTCAACCTACAAAATGAGCCAACAGCGCAAAAAGTAGAGATCTCTTAAGATTCTAGCATATGATAACTCATAAAGTAGCACATAGAAAACTGACACACATCTGCAGAGAAGGTGAATAGATCCATCAAAACATGAACACCACAAAGGTACAGTCCTCGTCAAAATGTTAACAGATACAGGGAAAACAACAGGATTCCAAGCCAGTAATCCTCTGGGACAATAAAGAGAGCATTTAACAATGTTGAAGAATTCACTAGAACAAGAAATGGAAACCTGATTGACATATTTGGGCCTATGGAACTTTCTTCTGGGTATGGTCGTCAAACTCAGCCAAACGACAAACTTGAACTAATTTGTAACAAAATGCATGGAAGTGTCAAAATTGAGAAGCGAGATACACCTTGACTATCAGAGCAATCAGTAAACTTAATAAGACCTCATGCATCAAGGTGCTTGTTAAGAATAAAAATAACAAGTATTTATGTCATTAACTATGACAAACCAATGTCACTTCATACCCCCCCCCCCCCCAAAAAGGGAAAAAACCAATGTCACTGAGACCTACAATTAACTCTAACATTAGAAAATTGTGCAAGTTGAACATATCCTTTTTGTCTTTTATGCCAATTCGCCAATGACCGATATAACCCTAATTCTTGGGGAGTAAATATACCTAGGTTGCAGACTTTATCAAGTCCTTCACCGGCCAAAAATACAGATTAAAAATGAGGTTTGGAATTAAATAGGGCAATAATCAAAGAGTAGAAAGTAGGCGGATATTCTGATATGCAACGATTCAAAAGTTCATCTCACCACAAGTTTGGAAATGACTACATTTCAATTCCAATTTTGGAAATTCTAGGCAAAGTGAAGAGATGCCACAATTCGCTATAGGAAACACATTCATCTAAGTGAAGAATGAAAATCCCACACAACCATCAAAGTCAAAGACAGTCTTCATTCCTTTTGGAATGAGGATAAAATTAATTATTTTGCTTCTCTTCTATAGCAAGTCAATGCCAGGACACCTCAAAGAGATTCAAGTAATGTGCAACTTAATTATTTGAACCCTAGAAAAACAAGCACATGCTTTTTAAATACTTTTTTCAATATCTAAGTTTTTATATTTGATCAAGTTGCTTTATGTTTATGCTATTATAATTAAGTATGATTAACACTAAGATTATTGATTATCTTTAGTCACAAAATATCTTATATGTTCACAGTAAATACCAAAGAACATCATCTTTTTATATTCATCCAATAAGCATAAGAAATTTCTAGAGATTAATTATCTCAAGTTTCTCATCCGTTGAGAGTATCCCTAGTTCATGGATTAAAACTACATTGCGCACAAACGATATCTAATTCACTAGGTTTCGGCTGCATCATAAATGAGCAGTATCTCAAATATAGCACTTGTTGCTACAAACTAAACCCAGGTACGTGTATTAGCATGTCAAGTGGTTAAAAAATTAGCCGGCCAGATTCTGTTTGCATCAAAATGTGCACTTAAAGCCCAAGTGTAACACTTGTTGATACAGTCTTCATCATATGTGCTAGCATGCCAAGAAGAGACGTCCAACTAAACTATTTCATGAAGAAACATTTTTCAGATTATACATTCTACATCAAAACTAGCCTCAAAGAGTCAAAGTAAAACATGAAAATGAAAACAACAAAACGTGTTATCTGCTTCCTTATTAAAAATCTGGCATTACCTTTACAGCCAATTTCTCATCGACATACTTGCAAGCCTCCCGCATAGCAAGCTATAAGAGATTATCATTCATCAGTGATACTTACCCAGTAGCAGATTATAAGATGATACAGATGAAAAGCTTCTATTGGCAGACAAGAAAATGACCTAGAATTAAGAAAGATAATAAAAGAACAAATCCAATAAAATACTGACCCTGTAACCACTGATAATAGATGTCGGATGGATCTTATTCCTCACTAAATCATTGGCTCTCTGAAAAAAGTGAAATTCACAAATCATAGATCATTTCATGGGATGAATAAATGGAAATAGAAAGCAGACACATTCAAAGTTTTTCTACACTAATATGTATGAATCTAGAAGAAACATTTAATATTTACCTTCAGTAACTCTGCAGCTACGATCACGACAGATGTTGTTCCATCTCCAACCTCTTTGTCCTGAAGTTCAGCTAATTCAACAAGAACCTAAAGAAGGACGTTGCCATAGGAAAAAAAAATTAAGACAGAATTTATGTCTGGCGCTACTTTGAAAAGAGAAAGGCAATAGTCACTCGGGAACCCTACCTTTGCAGCTGGATGCTCAACTTCCAACATTTTGAGGATGGTTGCACCATCATTAGTTATTGTCACATCACCAATATCGTCGACCAACATCTAGGTAATCAGTCAAGTCCAAAACCAAGAAATAATCAATAGAAAGCAACTCTCCCGACAGAAATTGCATATATGAAGATTATAAATCATGCAAACTGTCATCTATACATAATTCTAAAATGTACTTGAGTGTAGAGGGCCTAGAGGTACAACACGACAAGCTCAGGAAAAGTCTTCAGAAGCAAAGATGATTTACAATAGATTACTCAGACAATACTACATGTTCCACTATGATTTAATCTGCAGAAACACTGCATCATTATATGTTTTGGTCTACTAGTTGTCTTTAAATGTGCTCAAGTGTAGAGGTGCAGCACAACAAGTCACATTTACATCCAGGAGCTGAAATCTTCTACATTGAAAGCAATCATACTAGTAAAACAGCACAATAATTAGGCCTTCCACATATTCATGCTTGATACGTCCAACACATATGAACTATTATCATCTGAATGTTGCTATTTGGCACAAACAAGTGCATTAATGCCAAGTCACGAAAACTCACTGAGTTCCACTCATTATGGAATTCACTTATTACTACTTGTTACAACCTTCACCTAAATTCAGAAAAACAATAGCAATAACCCCTCTACTTACACCCATCGCTGACATTTATCTTGCTTACCTCACCCCCTACCAAAGTTACCACCAGATTTACGAGCAGTTATCCACCTGATGCCTAAACATCTAGGTTAGAGTCAAAATTCTAACTAAACAGACTATGGACAAGAGAGTGGCTTCCCATGATAAAAGACTAAGAGACAGGCAATAACATTGACCTACCTTCGGGTACATTTCCCAAAGCTAGAAAAGATGATTGACAAAATTTTTAATGCGTCACTTTTTAGTGTAAAAAACAATCTTATAAATAAATACAAGTACATTGTTATGAAAGATCCAAAGAGATGACACTGCTATATCACTTCCAGAATCTCCAATTTCACAATTTCGAATTGTATCAACATCATAAACACTGAGATATTTTACTTGTATAACACAAAAGAAAAAGGCAGAGTACCCAAATATAGTTATTACCAGAAACAAATGCCACAGAAAAATACTTTTTTTTCATAAGCCATAGACCAAATAATTGCTCCGCCGTATGAAATCACACCAACAAGTTCCATTTCCTCAACAAGTACCATTTCAATATGCCGGAGAAAAGAAAACGACTCCGATTCAAAAAGAAGCAAAAACCTTGTCAAGGCCGACGGGACCGAGAGCGGACTTGACGATATTGGCAACCGCCTGACAAGCAGCAACTACATCATAGCAACAGTGAAAGATCTCAAACAAGTGAGACAGCGAAGACCAAACAAATCGCTTCGATACAGAGAAAGAGTGAAAGAGAGGGAGGGCAAGTGATACCATTTTGAGTGCGGACGTCTTGTCCGTACTGTCGGTCACCGAGGATGTCCGGAGCCACCATTGATGGGGAAGAAGACGAAGTGGAGGAGGAGAACCCTAGTCGTGGCGGCGCACTTGGAAGAGATGCAAGAACGTCCCACAAAGTAGTACTAGTCTCGAGAAAGAGGGGGGAAATGGGAGGTTTCTAGGTTTTACACTTCTGTGTGCAGTAGCGAGGTTTTGTTGGAGAAAGCTTAATCCTAATGTTATCATATTATTCCCTGATATATATATATATATTGTGAAGTAATTTTTATCATTAATGATTGATATAATTTTTTTAATTTTCATTTTTTTTATTTTGTGAAAAAAGAGTGATGAAGATCAGTCCACACTGCAACACGTAGTTGGCTTTCTTTTGCTGCACCAACAACATGTCATGTATATATATGATTCTGCAAAAGGCAGCATAGTGGTCGTTGTAAATTGTAGGTTGAAAAAATTTATAATGTAAATTAAAAAATTTATACTGTAATTTATTGAATATATACAGGTGAGATTTTAGTTATAAAATATACTAAAATATTGATGATACGTATTCATTAACTTACAGTATAGATTTTTCAACCTATAATATAAAAACGTCAACTTATAATATTTGTAGCAGCCACTACGCTATCTTTTACAACACAGATAATTTTCCCATATATGTAAATGTAAAGTTAATTTAGTTTTTTTAATCAAAGTTTGCTTTTTTGGTTCAAAGTTGGTCTTATATTAGTTATAATATTATATATTTATAATTATATTTAACCTGATTAATTTACAAATGATTCTTTATTTTTTTTATTTATTCATCTATTTGATTTATAATGGCAATTCATTTTTTATCGCATATGTTTCATTGATGTAAATGTATAAAAAAAACAACAACTCATCATTTATCATGTTTGTTACTTTAATGTATTAAAACTAAGATATTTCTTCTATGAAACACTTTATTATGAGAGCAAGCGAAATTCAAATATTTGGTCTATGTTTGTTGTACAAAAAACAAGGAATCTATTTTATAAACATATATGAAGCAAGGTTGTACTTCTTGAGACTGAAATTTTAGTTCATTTTATAATCAAATTAATAACACATCATATTTATAATGAAAGATTTAATCTATTTCATTTGTAATGACATTTGGTTTTTCTTTGTCTAATTTTTCGTTGATGTGCCACTCTGTTAAAAAAACAACAATAATAATAACAATAACTCTTGATTTAACTCATTGTCACTTGAATAAGTTAGGAAGAAAACTAAGATAATCTTATGGTGAAAGTACTTCGTTCAAAAATTAAGTGAAATTCATTTGATTAGGCTTCCTCTTTCTTCAAACAATGAAATACATTGCTTAATGATTATGTTTTTTTTACTTTTTTTTCCATCGGAAAAATGAAAAAAATAATTAAAAGGAATACTGATTATTTAGATTTGAAGAAAATAAAAACTTCTTATGACAATAATGACTATTTCAGGATATTTATTTCAACAAATGACCCAAACATATAAAAATATTCACAAAAATGTCTCAAACATACAATTTGATCCGATCACCACTCTTCTTTTTCCTCCTCGTCAACCTTCCCTGTCTAGCCACCAATCGCACCTCCACCTTAGTCGCCACCGCCGCAACAACCACCACCAACCACAACAGTCGATGGGTTATGGAGGACCTCGATCATGTTGCTTTCCTTACAGCGTCTCCAGAGTATAAGAGGTTGATGCCATAGAGGATCATCTGTGCAAGCGTCGATTCTTCAGGAAAGCCTACACTTTGTAACGCGATGCAGACAAGGGAGCAACATATTAGAAGAGACAAGGCTACTAGCAATATCTGTACCGCTCAGGTACAAGACTCACTCTTATATGTTTAATGATTGGATGAAGAGGTGATTAAGGAAAGATGAAAATAAAAGACTTAATATTATGTCGAGACGAGTAGAACTCTTACATTAAGACTTATTTTCCCGTTCAATACACACGAACTATGACAAATAGCCTCCAAGATACAATGACACTAATCGTTTAGGTTGCACTACCTTTAACGAAACACATACATACCTTTCTATGCTATGAACCTTTCCAGGAAGAGAAGAGAATGCAAGCAGATTCCAAAAATGCAAAGAAAAAGAAGAGAATGCAATTTGGAAATACAATACACGTCGATACACTCGTGCAATGCAAAAAGAAGAGAAGAGATTCAACACGTCGATACGCTTGTGTTGAGAAGAGGAAGAAATAGGGATTCAAAGTGTAAAAAATGGAAGTTGGTGGGAGGATGGCGCCAAAACCTGTCATTGGTAAAGACAGGCTTGACCCAACAAAATTGTGTTGTGACCCGATGGCCCGGGGTACGGTCCGATCCAACACGCACGCGTGTATGTATTTACCAAGACAATGTCTAGGTCCTCCCACACACATAAAATTGGGTATCCCCAAGGGGCCTTCCCCTTATTCTCAGTTATAAGACACTCTTACACCTACATAAATTCTAATGTGAGTCTGCTACATTCTTCCATATTAAATGCATCAAACCTCATACTTTAAGCATCAATTTCTTATTCACCATTTATGAGTTTTGAAAGTATTAATATACTACGTTTATCTCTAATGAACATAGATTACGTTAAGCTCAAAGTCATTCAGAACCGACGTTCGGGACCCATATTAAAATGTGATCAAACTTGTTAACATACCAAAATCCAACAATCCCCACATGAATAGGAATTGATAAAGACTTAGAAAAATTCAAATAGACAGAAGTTACATTAGAATAGGAAGTTTGTGGCTTTGAAGCTTACTTAGTAGAATACTATCGGACTAACTAGGCTAATCAGTGAACATAATGTCTTCAACTGTTCAGCCATTCGTGTAAGCCAAGATAATAGCTCGACATTTCAAGTACTCGGTTGTGTCCTTTTCTGCGTTGGACCATCTTGGATTCATAAGTGTTTTCATTTATATAGGTGACCTCTTACATGCCTCTGTATCATGTGGAGTCATTAAAAGTCTTTGTTTGTCCTTTACGCACTTTATGTCATGGGAATGACCGAAAAATTTCTCTTTTAAAGTGTTCTTTAGGATCTTGATAGCTTAGTTATCCCATTGAACCAAGTTCTTGGGATCTCCAATCATATTGGTTGGGGATATCCATTACTTTGGTTCCGTATTGATGGATTTTAACCCTATTCCCCTCGACAGGCTTTCAATGTGATCTCTTGATAACCCATTTGTTAAAGGATCTATTAAGTTCTTCTTAAATCTCACAAAATCTATGAAGATCACACCGTTTTAGATCAGCAGCCTTATGGTCTTATGTCTTCGAGATTTCCCATTATACATTTTATTTTGTCCTTTAGAAAGTTATGAAGCCATTCTGCATCTTCTGCCATTTGTTCCAAGGCTATGAACTCTAATTCCATAGTAGAGCGAGCAATGTAGGTTTGCTTTGAGGATTTTCATGACACTGTAGCTCCTCCAATGATAACTATATAACCACTGGTGGACTTAGTGTTTTTTATATCTTATATCCAGTTAGCGTCACTGTATCCTTCTAATATAGCTGGATATCTTGTAAATTGTAATCCAAGATTCATAGTGAATCTTAGATACCGCAAGACTCTAACTAAAGTTTTCCAATTATCAACACTAGGGTTTATTATAAACCTGTTGAAACGGTTCACTGTGCAACCAATGCCAGGTCTTATGGAGTTCATGATATACATCAAACTGCCCAGTATACATGAATACTCTAACTGAGACACAGGATTACCTAGATTCTTTACCAGGTACATGCTTGGATCAATTGGAGCTTTAACCACAGGACCTTCGAAAGCATTAAACTTTCTAAGTACTACCTCTGCGTAGTGAGATTGTGATAAAGCAAGTCCTTTTGGTGTCCTTAGGATTTTCAATTCTAAAATGGCATCTTCTAAACCCAGGTCTTTAACATCGAAATGCTTTTTCAGCATTTCTTTTAGTCTCTAAAATCATCTCATGATTAAAGTTAAGGATTAGCATGTCATCCATATATACACATACTATAACTGTGCCTCTAGGTGTGTTATTGAAGTAGACACATTTCCTCCTTCATTTATGCTGAATCCATTTGACAACATTGTTTTGTCAAACTTTTCATGCCACTGTTTAGGGGCTTGTTTAAGTTCATAGAGGGACTTCACAAGCCTACACACTTTCTTTTCTTGTCCAGGAACAACGACTCTTTTTGGTTGTTCCTTGTATATTTCTTCTTCCAATTCTCTATTCAAGAATGTTGTCTTAACATCCATTTGATGGATCTCCATTGATAGGAAAGTGCAATCCCTCCAGTTGTATAGAAATTGATGAAAAAAACTTAGAAGTATGAGCCATGATGTTATTAGCATGCTAAGGTTGGGAATTAGTTAGTAATCTGTAGTCTAGGTTAGATGTTGGAGAGTAGACTGTCATATATGGAGAGCATTGTGGGCCATTAGATGCAAACTACTACAGAGAATTTCGGCAAGGCAACTAAGACATGCATGGACAACAAAAGACCTACAAATGCTTCAGGATCTACTATCAATCTTGTAGACACAGCAATGCATAAAGGATTGTGATAGGAATATGCAATCCCTCCATTTGTATAGAAATTGATGTAACAAAACTGAGATGTATAAATCATAATGTAGTTAGTGAGTTTAGGCTAGAAGCAGTCTAGGTAGTTACAGATGTATGGGCATCGTGCAAGCCACCAGATGCAGACTATTACAGAGAACTTTGGATGAACAACTATTGCATTAATGAACAACAAAAGAATGTCAAAGGCTCCAGGATCAAAGGACTCAGCTTGCAGACGAGGACCAACATATAATGTATTAATGGGCAGCAGCTCTGGGTGCAGACTAGAGTTGCAGCAGAGATTGGGTACAGACTAGGGTTACACTGTGGGATGCAGACTAGGGTTGCGGTAGAGACTCAGTGCAAACTGAAGATTGCAGCAGACTGAGAGCAACAGAGAATGGTTGCTGTTGGTTGGGTCAAAGGTCTAGAGTCAGTTAAACGGAGATTTGAATTAAAGTAGCAACGACACAAATTCTAGAGATAATGGACTGTTAGCATTCGAAACGAGATGTTGGGGACACGAGTGGCAAAGTGTCATTCCAGGAATAGTGTGTTATCTACAAAGGTTCGTTCCTTGAGCCTTTAAAAGGGAATCGTTGAGGCTTATTGAAGTAAGGCTGTTGAATAAGGATTGAAAGGTAAAGAGTGCAAAGCAATCAGAAATTCAGAGATTACTCAAGAAAGCTAAACCGTGAAGATACAGTAAAGAGGGTGTCACTAGTCTACAAAAGAACAAATCTTGCAGCAGAGCCAGAGCTTGGATCTATGCAAAGTATTTTGGTTCTTTATCTTTTGTACAAGTTTGACAACTTGTAAAAGGAAGTTTCTTGTAAGCTCAAACAAGAAGATAATGATACTCACCTCTTGGCTTGACTACACTAGTCACCAAGGGAAGACTAGACTAAGCTCTTGATTATCATTTCATATCGAGTGTCTGAACCAGTATAAATACTGTGTCTATTTATTGTCTTTATTGCATTGATATTTAGAATTGTTAGAAACAAATCATCACAACCAAATAAAGATAAACTCAAAGAGTTAGAACTCTCTGCTGTAGATTATCAACTATCATATGCAGACTACTCAAGTAGTCTGCGAAGAACAAGTATTCCGCATCAAAAGTTTGAATTATTTTTTTGAAATAACCTATTCATCCCCTTCTAGGTTGAAACTTGAACCTCACACATATGCTATATACACAACAATGATAAAAGCTATTTATAGAAATTTGATCCTAAGACAGATGAGGGAACTTTCTTAGGATATTCTTCAAATAGAAAAGCTTTTAGAGTATACAATAAAAGAACACAAACAGTTGAGGAGTCAGTTCATGTATCATTTGATGAAACTGAAACACATAAGAAATGCAAATGTATTTGATGAACAATGTGCATGTAATGAACAGGCTGCAGAAGAGGTCTTTAAAATACAGACAAGGTAGAGTCGTCTGCGTACAATGACACTACAGTAGACACTAAAGAACAACCTCAACAACAATTGGAAACTAATGAACAAGACAAAGGAAGATGGATTAAGGCACATACACAGGATGATAAAATAGAAGATAAAAATGCAGCTGTGCATACTAGAAGGGCAACAAATGTAGAATGCCTATCTGCTTGCTTTATATCTGAAATAGAACCAAAGGTAATAAGTGAAGCTCTAAATGATCCAAACTGGGTAGATGCTATGCAGGAGAAACTAAATAAGTTCGAAAGAAATGAGGTATGATATCTAACACCAAGACCCAAAAATTATCCAGTTCTAGGCTGCAAATGGGTATTTAGAAACAAATCTGATGAAAATGGAATAGTCAACAGAAATAAAGCTAGATTAGTTGTTAAGGGGTACTCACAAGAAGAATGAATAGATTTTGATGAAACATTTGCTCCTGTAGCAAGATTAGAAGCCATAAGAATTTTCCTGGCCTTTGCTGCATATCAAGGATTTAAAGTCTATCAAATGGATGTAAAAAGCGCATTTTTAAATGAAAAACTATAAGAGGAAGTGTATGTTGAACAACCTCCTGGCTTTGAAAACTCTGAATATCCAAAACATGTATATAGATTAGACAAAGCTTTATATGGATTAAAATAAGCACCAAGAGCATGATATGAAACTCGCTCAATATTTCTATGTGAAAATAAATTTGAAAGAGGTAAATTAGATGCCGCTCTGTTTCTTAAAAAGCATAAGGAACATATATTGTTAGTGCAAATCTATGTTGATGATATTATATTTGTTTCCACTAATAATAAACTTTGTGAATGATTTATAGAATTAATAAAATTTAAATTTCATATGAATTTAATGGGAGAACTAAAATATTTTCTAGGACTTCAAGTACAATAATTAGAGAGTGAAATCTTTATAAATCAATCTAAGTACTTAAAAAACACAATTAAAAAGTATGGCGTAGACAGTACTGGTCATATAAAAACTCCCATGAGCATATCAATAAAAATAGATAAAGATGAACATGGAAAGAAAATAAATCAAACCATGTACAGAGGAGTAATAGGGTCATTACTATACTTTACTACAAGAAGACCAGACATTCAATATGCAGCCTGTGTCTGTGCAAGGTAGCAATCTGATCCCAACGAATCCCACTACGCGCAGTAAAGAGAATCCTGAGATATCTCAAAGGAACTCCAAACCTTTGTGTATGGTATCCAAGGAAATCAGATTTTACACTAACAGTTTTTTCAGATGCAAACTTTGCAAGTTGTAGGGTTGATAGAAAAAAGCATAAGTGGAGCATGTCAATTTATTGGTGCAAGATTAATTTCCTGGTTCAGCAAGAAACATACTATAGTGTCAACCTCTACTCTAGAAGCATAATACATAGCGCAGGAGGCTGTGCTGCATAAATATTATGGATGAGATCACAGCTTTTAGACTATGGTATGACACTCTCTGAAACCTCTATATTTTGTGACAACATGTCTATAATGGCAATTTCAGAAAATCCAGTTTTTTATTCAAGGACAAAACATATTGATGTCAGATATCACTTTATCAAAGATCATGTACAAAAAGGTCACATTAAATTGAATTATATTCCAACAAAAAAAAAAACAAATTGCAGACATTTTTACAAAACCTCTCGATGAGAGCCAGTTTATTCAATTTAGAGAAGAATTGGGTATACTTGATTTAAGACAGTGAAACATGCCAAAATGCTTTACTGCACTACTGCATATGTAGAATGCAGACTAGCATTATTTTATACAGACTAAACATTGTTGCTCTGCTGCTTGCTGCACACGTAGCTGTAGACTAAAAGCAATATTGTTGTATTGTATTTATTTTTGGAAAGAATATTAACTTTACAAAAACGGTTTTCTTAAAATCACACAATGGTCAAAACAATTGGCTGACACTGTGTAACGGCTAGAAACCCTAGCAACGGTAATATTTCAAGAGACTATAAAATGGGAAATTTTTCTAAATGAAAATCACTTTACACTCTCATATACTCTCTCTCTCTCTAAGCGTTCAAATTCTCTCTCTAATCTCGAAATTCTCTACTGCAATCAAAAACCGAAAAACCCTAGCTTTCAATTCTCTCAAATTCATCTTTAAAACTCAAGATAATTTACAAACGTTTTTCGAAATGGCCAACACTCCATCAAACATCTCAAAGAAGAGCTCTAAATCTGATAAATCGAGCCCATCAAGAAAGATCGAACTCCAAACTGGAGTTGTGTTCGATTTCAATAGTGTTCGAGATGAATCAGATAAAGTAAAGGAAGTTGTCGATCTAATTCAAGAAGTTGGACTCAAGAACTGCTGCGAGCGAACCAGCAAAATCTATGAAGAAGAAGTACTTGATCTCATCAACAAAGCCAAAGTAACGGACAACTTGCAGTTAATCTCCTACGCCTCTACTACATCGAAGGTTGCAATCTACATCAAGGCTGATGATTTTGCTCAGTCTTTCAATCATTCAAACGAAGGGTCGAGGATAATTCCACCTGAAATTATGACAATGGGGAGGCATGCCATACTTCCAAAAGATAAGTGGAATGAGGGAATACGAACTATGAAGAAGTTCTTATCCAAACAGTACAAGATGCTTGCTGACATTGTCAAGAAGGTCATTCTCTCACGAGAATTCAGTAAAGATCCGATTACTACTGATCAACAAGAAATCATGTGTGCAATCCTTACGAAGTATAAAGTCAATTGGGCAAGTTTACTCATGCATCAGCATAGCAAAGTTATGCAATCAAAGCAACCGTTGTTTGGAAGGATAATCAGTATCTTTCTCAAACAGAAACTGAAACTCTCTGACAAGGAAGGAAGGGCATGGACGATGGCAAAGTAGATAGATGTCAAAAAGATAAGCAGCCTCTTGGATTAACAAAGAAGACTGTGCCTGAGCAGACTACCATTAAACCTGCAGAACAGCCATAGTCGTCTGCAGGTGTGTAGACCATCAAAGCTGCAGACCTCTCACCAAAGGCAACTATGCAGACCATTGCTGTAGTGTCAAGGACAAGAAGACAGCAAGCCAGCAAGGCTCAACCAATTAAACTAAAGAAGCTGAGGGAAACAAAGAGAAAGCTCATTTTGCAGGCCTCAGACCAGGAAACAGTCTTAGATCTCCCAGTTGCAAGGCCAACTGACATGGAGGTAGATGCACAATCTTCCCAAGTGCAGACTAGGACAATTATTGGACCATCATCCTCAAAGACACTACCTCCAAAGGCACCTGAGTTAGCTGCACTTCATGATGCCAATTTGGCATTGAAATTTCTGAAGGCTAGAGCAGATGAGCATCTTTACAACATTATACTTGAAGCTCAAAAGAACTATCAGGAGGTAAGTAAGTAGAGACACAGTATTTATACTGGTTTAAACACTTGTTATCAATTGATAAACAAGAGCTTAGTCTAGTATTCCCTTGGTGAGTATCACTATTTTTCTTGTTTGTAGCTTACAAGACAATTTCTTTTTACAAGCTAAACAACTTATACAAGCTCAATCCTAGATCCTGAAGCCCTTGATGTTCTTTTGTTGCTCATCAATGTCTTAGTTGTTTATCAAAAGTCCTTTGTAGTAGTATGCATTTTGTGGCTCATCTTATCTTCATCATCTACAGCTGTCTACTCTCCAGTATCTAACCTAGACTGCAACTACCTACTTGACTTCTAACCTAAACACACTAACTACATTATGATTAATATATCTCATTTTTGTTACATCAATTTCTATACAATTGGAGTGATTGCATATTCCTATGAGATAGCTTCAGTTTCTCTCTTAGGATAATACAGACTGGCACACAAAGACTTTTTTTCTTCCACAACCTTAGCAAGTTGATACATAAGCAATTTTTCCCAGTTGAGTTTGTGCTTAGCAAGAATTGTACACATAATCTCCTGTTGATCAGATATGATCTGATCTTTGGAGAACTCTCTAAATAATATCACCTTTTTCACGATATTTGCAAGCATCTCGTGCTCTTTAGATAGATATTTCTTCATTGTGTGAATGCCTTCCTTCTGCCTCTCTTCGTTGAGCATAGCATGTCTTCCATCATCTACTATAGAATGAGGTGGGATACTTCTTGGTGCTTTAATCGAGACTTTGTAGTACTGCTCAAAGTCATTTGGGCTTATGTTAATCCCAATTTTTATTGTGGAGATGTATGTAATGAGTTGGTGATTGTCTGCAACCTTCGCCTTCTCGATGAAGTTTAGTACCTCTTCATCGTAGATCCTGCTGGTTTTCACACAAAAGTATTTAAGGCTAACATCTTAAATCAGCTCAAATATTTCCTTTACTTCATCTAATTCGTTTCTCAGTGTCTCGAAGTCGAGAACCACTACTGTCTGTAACTCAACCTTCTTCCTTGGGCTACTTTGCTCTTGTGATTTGTCATTTTTGGGGGTGTTTGATCAGATGTTGGTCATATTAAAATGAAATTTGAGAGAATTTCTAAACTGTGAGATTGAATTGAAAGATTTTGCGAACTTAGGTTTTTGTAATTGAGTTTCTAAACTGTGTAAGTTTGTCTTTGTTTTGCTGTAGTAATTAGTTTCTAGTAGTTCTGAAACATCAAGCAATGAAAACAAATAAAGAACACAAGATTTATACTGGTTTAGATACTCGTTATCAACTGATAATCGAGAGCTTGGTTCAGTCTTCCCTTTGTGACCAATTTAGTCAAGCCAAGAGGTGAGTTCACTATCTTCTTGTTTGTGGCTTACAAGATAACCCCTTTTACAAGCTAGCTAACTTGTCAAAAGGTTAAGAACCTAGATCTTTGTATAAATCTTTCACTGTACTCTGCTGTAGCTTTTCTTCTTTTATGCAGACGAGTGAACTCTCTTCCTGTATTCTTTCTCAGTTTAGCTCACTTGAGTAACTTTGAATCTTGGATTGTTTTGCAAGCTTGCACTATTAATCTCTTGTTCAATAGCTCTCATCAATGAGCTTCATCGATCCCCTTTTTATAAACTAAGGGAATGAACCTGTGACTTATGTACAGGGTCTGATGTGACAGCTTGTCACATGTGAATCTCAACTCATGTTGACAGCTCACCTTTTTCAAATCCTCGTATTGTCACTCTCTGAACCTCAAACATCTAACCCAACCTCAGAAACCATTACTATTGCACTCTAGTCTGCTGCATCTTAATCTGCACTGAGTACTATCAAGACCTCGTCTGTACCCATTCCCTGCTACAATGTCCTCTACACCCAAATCTAATACAATCCATGCATTGCTGTGTTGATCCTCGTCTTCAAGTTCAATTCTAGATCCTGAAGCATTTGTAGGTCTGATGCATGTCTTAGTTGCTTAGCCAAAATCCTCTGTAGTTGTCTTCATATGGTGGCCCATATAATATTCTTCATTTATGGCTATCTGCTCTCTACCATCAGACCTATACTATAACTACCTGCTTAACTTCTAGCCTATGCATACTAAGAGTATCATAGCTAATACTCCTATGTTTTATTCAATAATTTCTATACAAGTGAAGGGATTGCACATTCCTATCAAGGGTCCAGTGAAAGATCTATGCAAAGATCTAGGTTGTTCGCCTTTTGACAAGTTAGCTAGCTTGTAAAAGAGTGTTAGGTCCAAAGGTTCAACCTAGAGGGGGCTTGAATAGGTTGATCCAAAATATTGCTTTTGATATACAGCCAATTTAAAAACTTTGAACACTTTAAAAACTCAAACTATATAAGTTTGTCTCTGTATTGATGTAGTGATCAACTTCTAATAGTTCTAAATATATCAAGTAATGAAAGCAAATAAAGAACACATGATTTATACTAATTCAAACACTCGTTATCAATTGATAATCGAGAACTTAGTCTAGTTTTCCCTTGGTGACCAGTTTAGTCAATCCAAGAGGTAAGTTCATTATCTTCTTGTTTGTGGCTTACACGATAACTCCTTTTTACAAGCTAGCTAACTTGTCAAAAAGGTGAAGAACCTAGATCCTTGCATAGATCCTTTGCTGGACTCTGCTGCAGCATCTGTTCTTCAGTGCAGACTAATGAACTCTCTTTTTTTTTTCTCGATTCAAGTCACTTTAGTAATTTTTGAATTTTTGATTATTTTTGCAAGCTTTCTATTTCAATCACTCAATCAACAACCTTACTCACTGAGCTTCAACGAGCCTCTTGTACCCATGAATTATGTACAGGACTTGATGTGACGGCTTGCCACATTGAACCTCAACTGATCTTAATAGTTTACCTTTTTCAAATCATCGTACTGTCACACTCTGAACCTCAAATCTTTTGATTTGACTGAACCTCTGAACCAACCTCATTAACCATCTCTGCTGCACTTCAGTCTGTTGTGTCTTGTCTGCATTCAGTACTGTTGAGACCTCGTCTGCACTCAGTCCCTGTGGCAACCTTGTCTACATCTAGATCTAATGCAATCCATGTATTGTTGTGTTGATCCTCGTCTACAAGTTCAATCCTAGATCCTGAAGCATTTGCTGATCTTTTGTTGCCTATGCATCTCTTAATTGCTTAGTCGAAATTGTTTATAGTAGTCTGTATTTGGTGGCCCACATAATGTTCTCTATCTATGACTATCTGCTCTCTAGCATCTGACCTAGACTACAGCTACCTACTTGATTTCCAGTCTAAGCACAATAACAAAAACATGGCTAATACTCCTAAGTTTTGTTCATCAATTTCGATACAAGTGAAGGGACTGCACATTCCTATCAATCTCTCCCTAAATTGATGCTAACAAAACTTCTAAGTAAAACTACAAGCTAACTACCTATTTTAAATCTAAATTACATTGTTTTGAAAAAAAAAATAACATGAGATCGTAAAAGGAGTAACGAGACTTACCTTTACCTTTGATGCTCACTTCCTCCACTACGCTTTTGATAATGTTCTATGATGTCTTCTTCTTTCTTCATGGGTTGTTCCCGTTGATTTCTGTGGCTTAAAGTCTTTTCCCTTTGATGCTTTGGCCTTTTTGCAGACCTTTCTCTCTCTTTTTCAGTTATTGGTCTTCTTTTCATGTCTTCTGTAGTAATGCCCTTTTTTGTAGATTTGTTCTTTACTGCAGACTTCTCCCCCTGTGCTGTAGCTTTTTCTGGTGTCTTCTTCTCCCCTTTTTTATTAGCATTGAGGGCAGTTGTAAGAGCTTCGATGGCAGTTCTTATGGCTCTTAGTTCAGAGGTGATGGTCTGTTGAGTAATTGTAGCTTTGATTGTCTCTAGTTCAAGCTTGTTTTCAAGCAATCCTAATCTAGTGTCATTATTGCACATGTGCTGTGTAAGTTGTTGTGGAGTAACATGCAGAGAGGCTTGAAGTTTGCATAGATCAGCTGAATGTTGACCCCTAAGCTTGTTGAGATTAGACGAGCTGAATCTGTATTGCTAAAGATTTAGGGCATTGGCCCTTTGAATTTGGTCTACGAGTCCTTCTGCCATATTGGAAAGTGTTGCTTAAAAGTCTTCAAAGCATTTTGTTCTTGTTTTCCTTTCAGCTTCCAATTCTGCTCTAACTGGTTGTAGACTATTGAGGAGCTCATGAGACTGTAGGCTTCTTGATGTAGTTATCGAATTCAGTACTCTATTGAATTTCCGGATGTGCAGATGGTCCCTTTTCTGTTGTTGTTCTTGCAATAGATGATGGCCTTTCATGAAATGGTGTCATTCGAACGTCTGCAAGAGCTTGCTTTAAATTTTTGGCTACCGTCTAGGGTGTCATCTGTATATCAGATGTGCCACTATAGAGTAGTCCTTGTGGAAAGCCCACAGATGATGGATCTGCCATTGTTTGCACCATATTGAATGAGGAAGATGGTGAAAACATGATGTTTAGTGGGCTTTGACCTTCGTGACGATGGGGAGTGTCACTAATCCATTGCTGATTCTTCAAGAGTGACTTCTTTGACAGCTTGATCTGTTGTAGTCTCTGTTGTGGTCTTTTCTTCTATTGATAATTGGCTTGTATCTAGAGATTCATCTTCCACTATGATTATTTCATCTATCTGAGTAGGAGTGAGATCAAGCGTAGTTACTTGTGTGAACTCTGTTTGAGTTATGAGCTGTATGCAATCTGTAGTGATTTCTTCTAGTGTAGTCTCTGCTGCATCCTTAGTTTGTGATGCCTCAGCTGCTTCTGATTCCTTTTGCACTGTAGGTTCCTCTATTGGGAAGTGAGTTGCAGATGACTCTGCTACTTGATCCTCCGCTGCAGATGACTCAGTTGTTTGTTCTTCTTCTGATGACTCTGCTCTACGATAGACTATTCTTCAATTGACTTCTAATGAATTCCTTCTTCAGCCACCTGATCAATGATATCATCATCATCATCATGAGTTTCAGGATGTGACATATCATCTTCTGATTGTTGTGTTCTCCTAATGGTTGGTCTGGAGACATAGTCATAGATTTTCAATGTTGCTGCCCTGACATGCTTGTCTACCAATCTCTTCAGCTCAATCTCCACTTCAAGAGTGTACACAAATTCGATGTGTTATAATTGTGCTTATCTTTGCCTCCTCGTCTTGAGTGTTGAGTCCTTCACTTCAAGAACTCCACTGAACAAGATGTATGGTTCAGTGGGTCTTTTCTTCTTATTTGCTTCCATCTTTTGAATTTGAACTAGTTGATGGATTTGTTTCTACTATCATTCCATCAACTACTCTAATTTCTATCTTCGATCCATATGCATTTATCCTGTATCGTGTAGTTGGTCCTGATGGAATCAATTTTGGCCTAGAAATCCTTGATATCCTTCTAATTGGAGGTTTGTGCCGCCTGACGAATTTCTGAATCATTTCTTCTTTCTGTGACTTGCCTAGTATTTCATCGGTTTTGGCTCTGTGTTCTTGAACCTTTTCTTTTATGACCTCAATAGTCTGTAGTGCTTTTACGATTGCTTCCTTTTCTGGTGACTGTGTGATTGTAGTAGTTGTTCTAGTGGCCCAAGCCTAGGTTGTAGTTGGGACAATCTTCTTCAATCAAAGACAGATCCATTCCAATACAGGAAATTGGAATGATCACTGTTGTGAAGGGTTCAATTGCAGTAGATCTGATTGCTACTGTGCTTGCAATAGAGGTGTTCTAAGATAGTCCAGTCTGCATTGTTCTAAGTTTGGGTTTAATGGCTTCTAAATCTTGTCTTGTGTATCCTTGTAGTACGAGCTCCTGTCTAAGTTCAGCCTCTGGTCCTTCCTTGATCTCTTGATAGCTTCTTTGAGCTTCCAGTATGAAGTTTTGAAGGTTTTCGTTCGCACCAGCCTTTAGCTACTTCAACGCCACATTGGCAGCATTAAGTGCTACAAGTTCTAGTTCATTCGGTGACAGGGTTCTTGAGGATGAGCTCTCAATTAGTTGCCTAGTCTGCTCTTTTATAGGTGCAGACTATGTTTCCAATTCCATCCTAGTCGGCTCTGTAGTAGGATGATCAGATATTATTTCTTTGTCTAACATCTACAGAACGAGTCTTCTTCTAGTCTCCTTTGTTTGCTTCATTTTAGCTGGTTGTGCTTTATTGATTACCATCTTCTTGACATTCTCGGTCTTCTTGAGAGGGTGGTCTGGAGCCTTTACAACAGTCTGTACTACTACTGTCTTCTTTGGGAATTTGATAACCTGCTTGTTTATCTTCCTTACGTCTATTTGCTTGATTATTTCCTATGCCCTTCCTACTTGGCTCGGCCATCTCTATTTATTACTCGATGGAGACACTATCCTCGAGTAGCAAGATGACTTCATCTGTAGATAGCAGATGAGTCGTTGCATTAGAAGAGAGCAATTTGACCTTGACATCACGCCTTGGCTCTCTGACTCAGTTGGTCAAACGTCTGTCACAACAGCTCGCATAGTCGGGGTTGAACATGTTTGATCGATCTCCTCATGATCCGTGGAATCCACCATCACCTCCCAATGCGTAGAGAAGACTAACGCCTTTTAGTCATAGTTGTTTTGGTTTGGATTTGGATATTCTTGTTAATTGTAACTAAGATGTTGGATTTTTATGTGATGGTTTGATGATTTTGATGTTGGATTGTTGTTTTCAACGCCAAACCTTGTGATTTGGGCATTTGGAACACTGTTGGATGATTGTATGTAGCAAGTGAACCAACTTTTAGCTATTTTTTTCCCTGAAAAATAAATTTGCAACTGAAATTGCGATGTAGTCGCTAACTAGCGACTGGTTCAATTGCTAAACATTGCACTCCGGGAAAAAGGATTTGCGCCTACACAGTCGCTAGTTAGCGACCACTAAGGGGCACGGTGTCTAAGGTCCTGGACACAAGATTAGCAGCTAACTAAAATGTAGTCGTTATTTTGGGATTACGCTGTCGCTAAATGGATTAGCGACTAGCTTATCGACAACCATCAAATCCAGTCGCAATGCGGTTGCCAAAAGACGTTTGCAATCAATAAGCTAATGGATTTGGTGGTGGCTAATAAGCTCCATTTGGAACACTGTTGGATGATTGTATGTAGCAAGTGGACCAACTTTTAGCTATTTTTTTCCCTGAAAAATAAATTTGCAACTGAAATTGCGATGTAGTCGCTAACTAGCGATTGGTTCAATCGCTAAACATTGCACTCCGGGAAAAAGGATTTGCGCCTACACAGTCTCTAGTTTGCGACCACTAAGGGGCACGGTGTCTAAGGTCCTGGAAACAAGATTAGTACCTAACTAAAATATAATCATTATTTTGGGGTTACGCTGTCGTTAAATGGATTAGCGACTAGCTTATCGACAACTATCAAATCTAGTCGCAATGCGGTTGCTAAAAGGCGTTTGCGATCAATAAGCTAATGGATTTCGTGGTGGCTAATAAGCTCCATTTTTGTAGTGATGAGCAATTTATCCAATAGTTATTGTTGATCATGCATTGTACATTCCTATATTAGCATGATGTGTTATGATGAAATGAATAGATTTTGTATTTTTGTAACGCCCCGACCAATCCTCGCTACCAGATTGTTACCAAGAAATGCTTTCCAGATTCAGGACTGACCCACAGACCAACACTAGTCCTTTCAGTGTGCTTTGTCCTCACTTGCAAACACCCTGAGAAACTTCCCAGGAGTTCTAAAGTGATGGGCTAACGAAAAGAAAGATGCACCTTGTTGGTATAGGTAGTACTATCAAACCATTTAAGCAGGTCCTTACATACACCTCCACTTTAAGAACGCAACGTCCTCATTGCGACTTGAAGCACGATACACAAGCCCCAGAACCTTCCCCCGTTAGGCGGCTGACCTGGGACCTCAAATCCAGTACGCGGTCGCAGGGTTGTTCAGATACCACTCTGTAATGTCCCAAGATTTCCATGGCAATGATAGCTAGAATTTGCAGCAACTGGTTCTACATTATATCCCTTATTCTGCCATTAATGATCAAAGCACCCTCCACGCAATATCAGCTATACATTTCTTATATACTTCCTTGACCACAATGGTTCAAATACAAGGTTGGAGAAGCAAAGAACAGATAAGTTCCCCACTAATTCTTTTCTGAGGTAGTGATCTATCCTCATGGCTTCTAAAGGTTCTCATCAAGTTCCTTGAAGTTCTCCAAGGAATCATACTGATCGGAGTGACAAAAGCATCTGTCAAGGAATTGCTCCATCTTCTCCATGTAGTTCTCACGCTTATCAATTCTGCAGTTAAGAGACTTGCTGATCATTTGCCTAAGCTCGGCATCGATCATCTTACTACGAGCATAGCCGTAAATCGTAAAGTGCTTGGCAGGCAGCCTTCATAGTATAGTGCGAAAAGAGCTAGGAATATCTTCTTCTTGGCGAGATCGGCAGATGCCCCAAGCACAGTGATGCTGACAATGGAGTCATCCTCCCTTGAATCGAACCCAAACCCCTCGATCATATCCTGGGAAGATGCAGGCAACAACATAGCTTACATTTCTCTGATCGCACATAAAGCACAAAAATCCCTCCAACAAGAATTTTATGCTTTCCACTATGCAGTTACGCTGCTAAAGGTTCTCTGTAAGTAAGGCACTCAAGAGCTGCATTCAGAAAGCATGTATTCCCAAGATTTTGCAAACCAGCAACAATCCTGGGAAAAGTGCCCGGCGACGTGAAAATCAGATCCAAACCGTTCTCTCACACCTAAACCCCATCCGATCTCCTCGATTCACTTCCGACACCACCGCCACCATCCAAGAAGCTAATCCCCGTCGGCGACGGGCGGCGGCGACCTCGGATTTAGAGTTTCGATCTTGCAACCCGAGCTTTGACGGACAGGATTACGGTTTCCTCTCCAACTGGAACTCGATCCTCCTCGTGCATATCGACACCACATCAACTGCTCTCTCCTCTAACAGCATCGCCGATGAGGATGATGGTGCAGAGCTAGATTCATCGAGTCTATGCTATGGAATCGCCATTATTGTCGTCGATTTACATGTAGAGATCGATCGATAATTTAGTGATCGATGAGGTGAGATTTTGGTTATTGATCGAAAGATCGATTGACCGATGAGATTGGGAATTAGGGTTTGGGAATTTGGGTGTGAGGTGAGGTGTGAAATTATCATGGTTTGAGATCGATAAGGTCATCGAGATTTTCTTAACGAGTTGTTGAGATATTTACTGAAATGGTTAATATAGTTACGCGATTTTCACGTCAACCAAATCATCTTAAAGATATCCCGTAATATCTTATGAAGATATTTATTTTCCTAAAAACGTTTTTTGCCGGATATTACATCTCTCCCTCCTTTAAAGAAGTTTCGTCCTCGAAACTTGACTAGTGTAAGATCATGAACTTACTTGAGAATAAATAAGGGCATCGTTTCCTTATATCCTCTTCTAACTCCCAACTTGGTTCTCGTGAGGTATGATCAGTCCATCGTACCTTTACCAATAACACTTCTTTTCGTTTTAGCTTTTTTTACAAAAAACAAAACCCCAACTATTCAAGGAGATTGGGTTTGAACATGCACTTATTGAAAACTGATAAAACATGTATACAGGAAAAAAAAAACACATTATCTATAGTAGTTCATATCAGTTTCAGCTTCTTAATCAAAATGGATAAACACCGATAAAAAAACCACATTGCCAGCTCAATGTACCCATCATGTTTTCGTGTTATGAAAGACTAGGAAATTTGTTTAAGCACAAAGCACAGGACTGGTTACACAAAAGAGTTTGATAAGGAACTTGTTAGTTCGAATCTAAATGACGGTGTAGAGGATGAAATGCAACATGAGAGACCAAGGATGAATGTTTTGGTAGGGAACTTGAGTATCCAGAAGGATAATCAAGTATATGTCATGAGCTCAAGTTAAATTTAGAAGAAAACTTATTAGATACAAAACACCAACAACCTGAACATCGAAGCAGGATCTCAAACTAAATAAAAATAGATGAACTAGGGACATGACCTGCAAAAATTGGTGACTTGCCCTTGACTAGTACAGGAAACAACCAGTCCCATAGACACAAACGCTATTGCTCAAAAACTTTCAAGCAAACTAATCAAATCAAAACAAGGAGGATTAATCGATCACAAGATTATGAGCAAGTAGCAAATTAAGCCATAGGAAGACGAGTACAAGACACCGTGAGCTCATGAAATAGAGGACCCAAATCTGAATCAAGACTTTGAATCCTCTTCAATTAAAAAAAAAAAAAAAGAACAAGATTTCAAGAAAACTATAAATTTGCTTTTCTAACTTTCGAGATTGTCAGAATCACCTTTCATTCAAGTCAAAACAAGTACAATTGTATCATAAGAACAAAGCTTATGTAATTCTTAAAATCTTTGAGTTCCATTAACATCATTTGAGATTAAAAAAAAGTAAAACCAGCTTTGAGAATCAACAAATAACTTTCAAGGCTAGCAGACCATAAGAACAACCATCATGGCAGCAACTCTGAGACCATGATGATTAAATGGATAGAAAACAGCCAGCCAGCCAGCAAGTAAATTAATTCCGAGCTTGAGGTAAGTCATGAAAACTAGGTCACAGAGCTAACTTGAAGATTCAACAAAAGAAGCAACGCATGTAAATATAGACCTAAGAACTACAGAAGTAATTGCCAGAGCTACGACTCAAAAGGACTATCATGATAACATAGATATAATAAAGTCCAACCAATAAATGACTACTTCACGTATGAGTCTAGACAACAACATCAAAACCCCCATACAAACACAACCATCAGAATAAGGAAAAGATAATCAGCTTCGCATGCAAAGTTTTTGGCGCAAGGGTTGAAACCAACATAATAGAAACCAAAGGGGACTCAAGCAACCCAAGCAAACAGATAGCGAAGTCATGAGGGAACACACTTGACACTTATGTGTCTGTGTAAATTTCAAAACTTAATAAGGCCTTGAACTTGTTCCACTCAAAACAACATACTAGAAAAACCAAAGAGAAGTAGACATAAACCCAAGGACAATAACAATGAAAATCTACAGCATGTATCACACCAGAGGAAGATTCAATTAGCAAATCTCTGATGCTACTAGCACATCCAGGCATGAAGGAAACACCAGTTGATGAAAAGCTTCAAACTTTATGTCTTAAATTCAATGCACTGGACCACGCTGACACACTCAGCCTCATTATGATTAACAACAGGGAAAGATTCTTAATTAACTGGTTATTATCCCATATTCCTTTCTTAAACCCATGCTCTGATATCAATCTGTAATACCCCGGTCAATCCTCACTATCGGATCGTCCAACACTAATCCTTTCAGTGTGCTTTATCCTCATTTGCAAACATTCTGAGAAACTTTCCAGGAGGTCACCCATCTACCGAAAAAAAAGGTACACCTTGTTGGTATAGGTAGTACTATCAAACCATTTAAGCAGGTCCTTACAATTTTCGATATGAAATAAAATCTTTGCTTGATGAACGGTAGGTTTTATGTAGTTTACTGAATAGAAAATAAGTAATACATGGTAGAAAAAGTTTTAAGTATTATACACTGTACACTAATACATGATGAACTGAAAACATGCATTGGATCTTATCTTCATTATAATGTTGTCTTTTAAACGGTCCAAGTATAATATAACAACATATTAAATCACCTTGGGAGATATTCTTTTGAAATATACACAAGTCTCAGGGTCGTGCGTTGCACAGGGATCTACAAAATAAACCTCAATGGCATTTAGAAAGTGTAACACTCCAACTTAAATCTTGGCGTTATAGATGGATTTTTACACTGCAAAAAAAAAAAAAATCTTAATGGTGTACAAAAGATGAGGAAGCAACAAATATTATTCGGGGGTTAATACATAATAAAAACATATGAAAATTTCATAATATTGAAAAATATCCAATGTAATTGCCAAAAAGTACAACGTTATTCTGAAGTTAATTGCATAAAATAAACATAAACTATTTTTTCTACGACAGTTGTTTCGAGGATACTGACTTATGTTAAATTTGTTTAATTATTAGTATGTAAAATAAAAGGATAATGTAATATTGAAAACGTTAATGAGCAAATGCAATTAGCTGAACTAACATATGTACATCTTTCCTTCTAAAACTAAATGTTTTTCAGCTTGAAAACTTTTGAAATAGTAACCTTAAAAAAACAACATATATGTATTTATTTATTTATTTTTGAAAACAAACCATAATATGTGCATTTTTTTATTTTTTATTTTTTATTTTTGGTAAAGTGTTTGTGTTAGAAGGAGAAGACAACAAACTTTGTAGACCTTTTCCCACCACAAAAAATCAAAAATTTAAGATTTAAAATATTAACATATGGTGGGGAAGTGTTTGCAATAGTTTGTTGAGTTCTGTTTGCAGAACAAACACTTTTCATGCATATATGTTTTTTTTTATTAGACCAACATATGATAGTATGCAAACAGAGAACGTCAGATTGAAAACTAAACTTATAATTTTAAATTCATTTTATGCTTTATTGAAAACTTATGAAACTTATTTTCTAAAGATAATTTTATATTCAATAATGGTTCTCGTTTTGAATATCTTAAAGTGTAGATTTTTAATACGTACTTAATCTTAAAACTAACTTCTGAATCACTCTAAAAGTTATTCATTGATAGTGTTTGTACCTAAAATCTAAAATCGTTCGATTATGAACCGTGGATCTCGATAATGATGATGACAAGATCGTCTGTTGATGACCAAGACCAGAAGAAGAGAACAACAACTTGGTATTGAATATTGTGTATATGTTTATGAGATGGGGGGTCTATGTATTGGACTACCTATATTCATAGGCCTTTTACATGGTTTAAAGATAAGGAGAATTCTCTATAGTTATCCCTATGGAAAATTAATGACATACGAATACCTTATCTTATTTTTTTTCTCAATAGATACTTCATCAATTTTTATTCTAATAATTTTCATGTTAAAAGATTTATACATCATATTTACTTTTCTAACAAAACTATCTTCAATTACACAAGATATTGACTTTTCAAAAAAAAAAAAAATCAATTTCAAATCCAAATCTATGCCGTAACCGAAAACCATCATCGACCTCGTTCGCATACTGAAATCACATACTGCAACCATGGAACCACGTATTGCACGTCAGTACGTCATTATTGTCACCAACCTTTTGAATTTTGACCATATTACTAATTTTTCTTTGTCAACGTATCATGTTCACCGATGAGCATTTCCTATTCTTTTGGGTACATAACCCAGGATAGTGTTTAATGACCACAAGACGTTGTGATCTTCTCAGGAGTCACTCAAACATCAGGTTCGACATCCTTTTTCTTAACACACTTTAGTCAATGACCTTATTGGTGCAAATTATGTAACCATTCTTTGTTCATCTTATTATCTTGAGAAAGCAAAGAAGAAGGAAGCTGTTCGCCAAACGAAACAAGGAGCTATATAGCTTCGTTCGCAGGAAAGAAGGTTCATTTCTTTGTGATTTTCCATAGATCTTGCTCTTTATGCCAGGCTTTTTTTAATCATGAGATGCTAATCGACTCACCCTTTTTTCCTTATAAGGTACGTGTTCCTATGTTTTGCTTATTTTTCAAGTTATTAGACGTGCATCAGTTTAAACTTTCAAGCTTTTAATAAATGGACAATTTCTCCATTGCAACTTTGCTATTCTGGATTCCATTATAGCAGCCTTTCATTTTATACATGTGATTTGGTATCTTGGATATAACCAGTCAAGGCTCATGTACAATGGAATCTTGGTGCGTGTAACTTCTTAAAACAAATGATACTTACACATGAAGGATGGGCTCTCTCAAAGCAGTCGTAAACAGCTCGTTTTCCTTAATTCTATGTTATTTGCTTGCAGGAGGTGTCATCAGCGATAACTGTTGGGAGCGGTTCCCAATCTATGGGGAGAATACCCGTGTGTGACCAATGGAACGTGGAGCACTAAGCGACACGATCAAGCGGTTATTATTTAAAAGATTTTCACATTGCGAAAATAAAGTTGATTATGATTTGGTTCTATCTTTTAAATTTTTTTAACATCGGAAAAATATTCTCTCAATATATATATTTTTTGAGACGGGAAATTAGGAGAAGATAGTTTAGAAAAACTCGGACGATTTGAGATTGACGCGTTTGTTGTTTGAGGTTAGATAGACGAATGATGTAATGTTTCTCTATTTTAATAAGAAATCTTCTGGGGTTGCAGACCGAACATCCCATGTTTTTTTCCTTTGATTTTATCCTCGTTAGTTTAAGGATTCGTGCTTTTTGAGTATATGAATGAAGCAAAGGTAATGACTGCTACTATTTTCATTGCAGCTGCTACTGTCTAGATTTGGCTTTAGAATTTAACAACCTCTATTATACTTGGATGCAATGCTTTGTTCGATCATTACCCTTGAATAAGTCTTCGACATCGCTTAGTGAATGGTTGTCTTACTTTCATCGGTATTTTATGTGAGTTTTCAAACCTTTCGACTTTTATTTTGAACAAGAAAAAATAGCAAAAAATAGCCACTTCTTTATGTTGAGGTTGACCACTTTTCCTACCGAAAGCCCAAGGAAGCCATGGGGGAAGACTAACAAGTTCCCGTGTACAACTAAGCGGCTACGAACAATACATCTACAAGTATCGGATGGGTGTGGATTTGTTGGTGATGAACTAGTCATTGCTACAGTGTTCACGGATTTTCCTTTAGTATCATACAATGTAACGTAGCTTCAAATTTTGGTGAATTCTTTGTGGCCAACAATCTTAATTTGTCATATTTCGTGGAGATTAACTTGAAGGGAGATTAGATAATGATGATCATCCTGGGATACAACTATTCGATAGATCTAAAGAATCCAAAAGATTTCTATGTGAACTAAAATAAAAGACATTATATATTGTAAGTAAATGATTGTAAACTGCGATTTTTGGCTTTACCAACTGTTTGTACTTAACGCTTTAAACTGTTCATATTTGTCTTTGTAAATTATTGATATTTTACAATATAAACTGTTTGATTATGATATTGTAAACTGTGGGTATTTGTTTCTATAAATTATTGGTATTTTTCTTTAAATTATTGGTATTCAGGTCAAGTTTGAAATGAAAATGAGATACTATGGGTGTATATATGTAAACTATTTTGTCGCCATATACATGACCGATGATTTAGGTAGTACTTCACTATGTCTTATAACGTGTATCAAATTATAATATTCAATGAAAAAGCATTGAAGAATTAGATATCATTTTCAAACTAAAAGATTACATAAAGTTTACATATGGTATGTCAAATAATGAAATATAAAATTATTTTCAAATGTCTCATAAGAAGATATTGTCACATACCCCATCAAGTTATTATTCTGCAGTGTCAATCTTAGGTTTGTTTGAAAGAACATAGATCATGCCACAAAGTTACTATGAATATAATTTTATCATTTATGCTCAAACATATGTCACAAAATATGGTTGAGTTTCAGTCATTCATGCAAATTGCTATTGAAATTATCGCAACCGGTTTAATGCCATTGCACATAATAGTATAATAGTGTTCCATAGTATTGAAAGATAAGTAATGTGAAAGAAAACCACTATGAACTGTTTCACTATGAACGGTAAGGGAAAAAAAACTGAATTGCAATCAAATCAATATGAACTGTAGTGTAAACTATAAATAGGTTTACAAACCATCAAGTCTTATAGTTCATAATAGTCTTATAAACCATGCATGTTATACATAGCTGCAATGCGAACCCTGTCGAGGTATGACTTCGTGTGCTATAATTTCCTGCACCTCATGTTCATGTGAAGTAGTGATGTTGGGTGGAGCTCGTTTCGACTCGTTCCTTCCCGGGTCTTCCGTGTCGGCGTTGTAAGGTTTCAAGAAGCTCACATGAAAGACCGGATGTGCTTCGATGTGTGTTGGCAAGGTCATTTTGTAAGCAAGTTTTCCAACCCTTTTCTCGATGGGAAAAGGACCTTCATATCTTCGAACCAAACCCTTATGCAACTTGCTATAGGATCGAATCGTGTGAGGAAAGAGTTTCACCATGACCAAGTCCCCTTCTTGGTACTCCACGTGCCTTCGTTTTGTGTCCGCCCACTTTTTCATCTTTTTCGCTCCCTTGGCCAAGCTTGCCTTGGCCATCTCGGACTCATTGTGTCAATCCTTGGCAAAATGGAAGGCACTCGGACTCTTCCCCTTATAAGACATCGCCAACGTTTGAGGGGTTAAGGGTTGTTCCCCCGTAACGAGCTCAAAGGGGCTTGCGCGCGTTGCTTCGCTCCTTTGTAAATTATAAGAGAATTGGGCGATGTCTAACAACTTCACCCAATCTCTTTGGTTGGCACTCACAAAGTGCCTCAACTATAACACTAGCAAAGCATTCACCCGTTCAGTTTGGCCATCCGTTTGCGGGTGAAGGCATGTAGAGAAGTTCATCTCGGACCCAATACTTTACCACGTTTGGCCAAATCGTTCACTATCGATTTAGGTATTCCCCAATACTTCACCACGTTTTGAAAGAATGCCTTGGCAACATCCTCCGCATTGCAATTGCTCGATATTGGGACAAAGATAGCATACTTGCTAAATCGATCGACGACCACCATGATATTGCCAAAGTCGCCTACCTTTGGCAACCCAACGATAAAATCCATAAAGACGCTCTCCCATGGTCTCTCTACAATTTACAAGGGTTCCAACAATCCTGCAGGGCTCTTTTGCTCGACCTTGTCTTGTTGGCAAACAAGACAAGTTTTCACATATAAGTTGACATCCTTACTCATCTGTGGCCAATAATATTCTTGCTCCACAAGTGCTTGGGTTCGATGCGTTCCCGGATGTCCTGCCCACAAGGAGTCATGACACTCCTTAAGGATTTCTCTCAGTAACCCGCCCTACCATGGGACGTAAAGGTTTCCTCCCTTCGTGCGGATCAATCCTTGTGGGACCAAAATCATCGAGTTTTGTCTTTCTTAGCTAGCTCCACGAGAGCTTTGGCTTGGGCGTCATGCTCCATTCCCTCCTTGAGTCACTCAAGTAAGGAAAAGTTTGGTGTGGCGATGGCAACGACTTCGGCTTTTCTGCTTAATGCATCGGCCACCAGATTGGCCTTGCCTGGTTTATACTCCATGATGAAGTCGAACTCCACCAAGAAGTCTTGCCACCTAACTTGCTTCGGGGTCAACTTCTTTTGGTCAAGAATTAGCTAGTGGAAACATTATCGGTCTTCACCATGAACTTGGACCCCAACAAGTAGTGCCTCTAAGTTCGTAAGCAATACACCACGACGGTCATTTCCTTCTCTTGGACCGTATAGTGCCGTTCGGTGTCATTTAGTTTTCGACTTTCATATGCCAAGGGGTATCCATCCTGCATTAACACGCCCCCAATGGCAAAGTCCGTGTCACTTGCAACTGTCAACCAACCACAGTCATATGTTCGATCACCTTCGGAGGTATGCATAATCCAGTTCGATTCCCGAATCGACTATTTCCCGTTTCATCCCAATTATTTCGATTCTTGAAAATTTTTGTGTTGTCTCATCCCAAATTTTCAATATCGGTATTTTCCGATTTTCGGTACCAGAATATCGATATTTCGGTTTTTTTCGGTATAAATATATATCGTAAGATATTAAACCAAAACTCGTCAAAAACTTCCAAGTGTTAAAAACAATTTTAAGTACAATGAACCCAAGTTCTCAAAAATTGATGAATTTACATGTCGAATCAACATCAACCAGCTCACTTCAACTAAACAAGGATAATAACATAAAAAGACAACTACAAGCACTAGCAAGGTTTTGGTTTGATTATTCTTGAAAATGTAACAAATCTATGTTTTAAGAAACTTGTAATACACTTAATAAATCAATGTCTAAAATAACTTCATTTTATTTAGATCGATTCAGTTCGGGACAATTGGAACTGTTTATGTATTGAAATAAATGAATGTATATATAAAACATGTGCAAAATTCCTCTATTTATAGGACGTATAGTACGAAATATGCTACGGAATATGCTATTCCAACGGTCATATTCCAATGGTCATATTCTAACGGTCATATTCTAACATCCCCCTCAAACTCAAGGTGGTTCTGTAGAGATCAAATTGAGTGTGGATACAACTATATGGAATCGTCCTGATGGATGGGTCTTCATTAAGAGATCAACAGTCTGATTAACCGATGCCACTGAAGAAAGTGAGGGCCCGTTGAAGAAAGTGGCTCGTATGAAATGACAATCAATCTCAATATGTTTCGTACGTTCATGAAAAACATCATTGTGCAATCTGAATAGAACTCTGATTGTCACAATGGATAGATGAGCTAGTGGAGAATTAAACACCCAGATTGCTAAGAAGCCATCGTAACCATACTAGCTCAGCATTGGTGTCACCCAAAGCACGATACTCAGACTGTGAACTGAAACGTGAAACAACAGATTGTTTCTTGCAACGCCAAGAAAGAAGTAGTAGCCAGTAGTAGATCGTCGATCAGTAGGATCACCTGCCCAATCAGCATCAAAGAATGCATGCAGTTCTAAGGTCGAAGAGAATAAGAAGTGCAGACCGTGAAAAATAGTACTTTTCACGTAGCGTAAGTTTCGAAGAACCGCAGCAAAATGTATAGGCCATAGTGATGTCATGAATTGACTCACCAAGTGAATAGAATATGATATATCTGATCGAGTAACAGTCAAGTATACCAGACTTCCGACTAATTGATAATTAAGAGTGGGATCCTTCAGCAATTCTCCATCAGTTGGACGCAATTTGACATTACTCTCTAAGGGAGTGTCATCAGTCTTAACATCAGTTATCCCAACACGAGAGTGAAGATGTGATGCATATTTGGTTTCAGACAAATAGTAACCAATGTAGGATTTAGAGACCTCCAAACCAAGAAAATAAGAGACTATTTCGAGATCTTTCATCTCAAATTATGTACTGAAAAACTCCTTTAACTTTTGAATACCAGAGATATCATCACCTCTAATGATCATATCGTCGACATATAGCAGCAGAAGAAGAATACCTGCAGAGGACTTCTTGATGAATAAAGCCGAGTCATAGGAGCTAGTGGTAAAGCCAAGTTGCCCGAGTATACTGTAGGACTTGGAATACAATGCTCTGGGAGCTTGCTTGAGACCAGATAATGCTTTTCGAAGTTGGAAAACCTTATTTGGTGGATAATGATAACCAGGAGGAGGCTTCATGTACAATTCCTCGAAAAGATCACCATTTAAAAAAGCATTCTTGACATCCATCTAAAAAAGATCCTAGTGACGTACAATAGTAACTACAAGTAATGATCTTACCAATGTGATGCGAGCGATAGGAGAAAACGTTTCCTCATAATCAATGCTATACTCCTGTGTAAAACCGTGTGCGACTAGCCGAGCTTTGTAAAGCTCAATCGAACCATCAGAGTTGGTTTTGATCTTGTAAACCCATTTGCAACCAACCAAAGATTTTCCTGCAGGAAAATCAACTAGATCCCATGTTCCAATCTTATGCAGGTCGTGTAGTTCCTCATTCATTACTTACTGCCAAAGAGGATCAGAAGAGACCTCTCGAAAAGAGTGAAGCTCATGAAGAGCCGCAAGAGCAGGATAACAATAATAGTCATTAAGATTAGGAGGAGGAAGGCTTATCCTAGTGCTATGGTGAATAGGAGGGTCCACATGCTGAGGTACAGGCGGCTCCACATGTTAGGTAGCAGATTCAGAAGGGGCCAAAGGCAAGTCGTTGGTTGAGTTAGAAGGTCTTGATATAGAAGGCACCTCATCTGGAAGAAACGCCGAATCAGTGTATTTTACAGTATTGTCATAATGAAATATTTTTAGTGTTGGAGTATTGTGTTCTCATTTTTTTTCTGAATTCACGATAAGTCTTTAAGAAATCCGATTTTTATTTTGGTAAGTAAATCTAAGTAAATCGAGAGAAGTCATCAAAAAAAATGATAAAGTATCTAGATTGCCTAAAAGTAGCAACAGGAGTCATTCCCCACGTATCAGAATGGACAATATCAAAAGGCTTAGAAAAAGTGGAATCACTTAAAGTAAAAGGCAAAGCATATTGTTTTCCTAACTGACAAGAAATACAATCAAAAGACTGATCATGAATAGACCCAAGATAGTCACTAGATGCGAGACTACAAATACGAGATAAAGAAACATGACCTAGTCTAGAATGGCATATCTCTAAAGATGGGGAGCTACTTGTAGAGGCTACAACATTCACAGAGCTAGGAAGATGTAATAAAGTTAACTCAAACAGGCGACCAACGTTACGTCCTGTCCCAATCTACTGACCAGTATCAGAATTTTGCATCACACAACCATGTGTAGAAAAATGTAAATCAAGTCCAAGATCACAGAGTTGCCCAACAGATAATAAATTGAAAGATAAGTTAGGAGCAAAATATGTATCAGGAACAGTGAGTTTGGGTATGACAATGGTTTCAACATGACTAACTTTTAAAGTGGATCCATTAGCAATACGAATATTAGAAGGTTGAGAGATAGGTTTCGTATTAATAAATATCGAAGAATCTGATGACATATAACTAAAACAACCAGAGTCTATAAGTCAAGAGCCGGCACCTAGAGTGACAAGAAAAACAGAGGTAGATGAAGATTCACGGCGAGAGACAACCTGGTTAATCAAGGCCTCCAAATCAGATGTGGATGGTCCTGCAGGAACCACTGATCCAGGAATAGAGTCAAGTTGAACAGCAGAAATCGGGTTAAACCATCATATTGTCATGCGCTGATATGTTTTCGACATTCATCAATCATATACCTCGAGTAATTGCAATACTTGCACTATTTCCTGGACTTCTCACATTTGCCCCGGGTATATTAAGGCTTGGGTGGAGTAGAGGCCAAAACTCCATCAGTGGAATTTCGGACGGTGAGTATGGAGACGTGTTTCTGACCAATGTAATTTTCAACTGGTAAAACAGCAAGTGCACTTGTCGCATAATATTTTGTAAATAAATATCGGATTGTCGAAACCACAGGGATTGTGTAAACAAGTATCGAAATTATGTTATCCTCACTTTATCTAGATGATGAAATAATTGGTGATTGTCTAAACTAATACAGATAAAATAGAATGAGTTTTAAACAAAGTGAGAGGTGGATAAGACTTAGGTTTGTAAATTCACTTCAATGTAATTTTAGCATGGCTATGACTTATGCTCTCATGTAACAATAGGATTTTCTGAAACCATTAATATTTGCTTGAGCAATATTAATGCTACTATTGTTTAACAACCCATATTATTTCTAATATGAATTTTGGAAAACGATAATGCATTAAGATTTGTGAAATCCTTTTTACTTTTCAACATAGGAATTGAAACATCTATGCCTATAACGGCAGCATGTATCAAGTTAAATATTTCTATACCAACTTAATCCATGGTATTTATTACTTAAGTATTCATATAATATCTCCTCTCGGTCTCAATTGTACTAAACATATCATTCACAAGGTGTTCAATCTTATGAAAGCATTAAGAACGTAATATCCACTTAATCATGAGTTATATTACTCATAACTTAACAACAATGCATATTCATGAATTTAGTAAACCTTCATCTTAGTCTTTTGGAATTTAGTTCATGATTCTAATGTTTGAAGAACAAAACATAATATTCAATGAACCAACCATCATGAATTTCAAGGAAAAAGTGCATCAATTTTGAGTTGGGTCTAATGGAATTTTGGGCCTAGGCCTACTGGACTTGCTGCTGGGCTTTGAGCCCAAATCACCATAACCCACCCATCTCCCAGCCACCTTGTCTTCTATCCTCAATCTCCTCAACCGCCTCGTCTCCTTTCCTCAACCTCCTCAGCCGCCTCGTCTCATTCCTTCCTCGGCCTTCTCTCTCCGTCGTCGGTCTTCCTTCTCCACTGTCCGCCTTCGTCAGCTAGTCACCACCCTCCTCTGTTAGTCATCGTCAGCCAGCCACCGCCGCCCTCGCCTCGTCCTCCACCTTCCCCTGTTGTCAGCAGCCGCCTCGTCTCCTCTCAGTCGGCCTGTGCTAGTCGTCTTCTGCGGTCGTCCTCAGCAGGTCGTTGTGATGGATGGTGGCGGCGGTTGGTGGAAAAAGACAGCACTTGGTGGGGAGAGATGGTAGCGGATGTTTCATGGTGGCTCAATGTTAATGTGTCTATCTCCATGTGTTCGTTTTCTTCCTCCTTTTATAGATGGAATTCAGCACTCAAATCTCGTAAATCTGATATCTAGAGCATGGGCATGATCTTCTGGAATTCTTCATAAATTGATTGTGCGTGATTGCTTTGTTGTCTACCCACAAAATAACCAAAAAACAAATATTTCAATGGTGGTCAGGATTACAACACTATGAGAAAAAAAATACCAATAACATATTTAAGTGTCATAACACATCATGAATCAATTTTCTTGACATCTCAATAATGAATTAGGGAGCGAATTCATTCAAAATGAATAGAATAAATTGGTAGACTCTCAGAGGAAAATCATTCACTCTCAAGTGTTTGCAGGTAAGTGTTTAGCTCAAGTTCTATTTATGAACATGTTCTACCATAGGCTTGCTTGCTTACCAGTTAACCACTACTAGTTCATGTGCATGTGCATACATGAATCAAAAGGTCTTTTTTTTTTGGTCAAAAGGTCTTTTTTTTTTATTGCAAAAGGTTTGAGGAAAATGCAACACATAAGCATGATTATGAATTTTTGAGGATGGAGGAACAAGTGAAGTATAATAATTACTCAACTAATCATGAAAGCAATGCATCCTTCAACATACTGAAGAGATTTCAATATTTCTTGATTTTTCTTCAAAACCTTTTTTTTTTTTTTGCAGCAACGAACTTAATTTCACCACTGTCCAAAACTATACAGTGATTTTTTTTTTTTTGACACTTTTGTGTTTCATATCTAACCATATTGCAAAGTGACATACCATATTCTATAAGTTCCTAGGTTGACGAGGAATTATAGATGATAATTTGAAGTTCAATGAGTGGCTTTTGAAAAATAGTTAAGAAGGCTCAAAGGAGTATAAAAATGTCATTTTGTTTCATGTTCGTTCTGTTTTGGTTATAGTGGTGCTTGTTTTAAGAATGTCTTTATCATCTTCATGTATGCACATCATTATAGTCTCAAAAAAGTTTACGGCAAGTTTTAGAGATACAAATTCATAAAAGAACATCGGGTTTATGTCTACCAATTTTTCTTTGCTGAATTCATACAAATTCAGCAAAGAAAAAGATTAACATAGTTATTCAATCTAAAGGCTCAAAAACTCATCGGGTTTATGTCTACTAATTTTTCATCCACACACTTTGAATTCGACCCTTATCCTTATCCATTTCACGTTGCAAATCAATTTATCCAATCATACTATAACATTTTCCAATGTAATTGAATTTTTTTCTTTTTAGTGATTGGAAAAACTGTAACCACTGAACGTTTTTTCGTCATTTTGTATTTGTCATCATTTTCTTTGTTATATATTTTTTTCATTTTTTATATCCTAAATCTCTCCCCCACACTTATATCTTACATTGTCCCCAATGTAACACTATCATGAAGAGGAGAACAAACAAATAATAATAATGAAAGATAAAGGGAATGAAATGCAAATCTGATAAGTGGCGAGTGCATCACGCTTGGGTTGTCTCCCAAATAGCGCTTTAGTTTTAGTCTATAGCTAGACTTCGTCATGGTCAGGATTCTGGCTCTTGCAATGGAATAAAGTCTTTTGCAGTGCTCTCTATTCTCCAAAGTTTCAAATTTTGGCCTGAAACTCCTCTGAAATGGTGGATTCATCTCCAATCTTTGAACTGCCTCCTTGATTCCTTCCTTGTCGAAATCATGTCTATTGGAGTTGACTAGGCAAGCTTCCACTAGGTCTTTAGCTAGATGTTCCTGTAAAAATTTAAAAGCCAAAGAATCACAATCATCAATTCTAAAACATGTAGAAACATCACTAGAATGTTTCATTGCCTTAAACACATTAAATGTGACTTGTTCCTCTCCAACTCTAAGAATCAGTTTACCGTCTTGAACATCAATTAATGCCTTTCCTGTAGCGAGAAATGGTCTTCCTAAAATTAAAGGCATATCAACATCTTCATCCATATTCAATATAATAAAATCAGCTAGAAAAATGAATTTATCTACCTTGACCAATACATCCTCTACGATACCTCTTGGATACTTGGTTGATTTATCAGCAAGCTACAAAGATATTGTAGTGGGTGTTGGTTCACCTAGTCCTAATCTTTTAAATACAGTGGTAGGCATCAAATTAATACTAGCTCCTAAATCACAAAGTACCTTACCAAATTGAATGGAACCAATGGTGCATGGGATAGAAAAACTCCCTGGATCTTTTAGCTTCGGTGGTAGTTTATTTTGAACAATGGCAGAGTATTCTTCAATGAGGTTCACCGTTTCTTGCTCCTCCAATTTTCTTTTGTTGCTCAAGATCTCCTTCAAAAGGTATGTTACTATGTAATTTTTTTTAACACATTTAAAAATTTTGCAAACTGCTTGTCAAATTTTGATTTTTTCAATGCCAAAGAAAAAGAAGGTGGAATAACAAAAGGTAGAGATTTCTTCTCTTTATGGTTGGAGTTGTCTATGAGCAACTCTAAATTAAGCACTTCGGTTGTCATCTTTCCTTTTTCTGCTTCATTGGATATTTCCTCATGTTCATCAATTTTCTTACCATTTCTTAATGTTTATAGCCTTTACATGTTCCTTAGGATTCTTTTTAGTGTCACTAGGCAATGTACCATGCATTCGCCCAGAAACCATGTTTGGCAGTTGTCCCATCTGAATTTCTAGATTCCTCACAGATGCTTCCATATTGTTGAAACGGGATTCAGATGTGCTAATAAATTTTGTCATTAATTCTTCTAGGTTGGACTTTTTCTCCTGAGGCGCGAATCTTGGAGGTTGTTGTCTAGCTGCTTGGTTGCTCCATGAGAAATTTGGATTATCCCTCTATCCGAGATTATAGATGTTGGAGTAAGGATTGTGCTTCTGATAGTTGCCAACATAATTTGCCTCTTCTTATGGGAAACCAGCAAATTTCTTGCCAACTTGGCATGCTGTACTTGTATGCCCCATTACTCCACATAAATCACAGCTCAGCGTCTTTATCTGCATCATTTGAGCACCCATGTTGTCTATCTTTTTATTTAGTGTTTCAAGATGTGTAGTGATACGTGCAATGAGATCAGTTTCACTAACTCCAGCTACCTTCTTTGGTTGATAACACTCAATATTCCATTAAAAACTATTTGTGACAATTTCATCAATTAACTCATAGCTTTTTTCTGGTGTTTTTTTCATGAGCGCACCTCCAGCAGCATTGTCATTGGTGGCACGACTAGTGGGCACTAAATCATTATAAAATGTTTGGATTTGCATCCAAAGTGGAAGTCCATGGTGCGGGCACTGTCTTAATAACTCCCTAAATCTTTCCCAAGCTTTATACAAGACTTCCCAATCGGATTATACAAAGCTTAAGATTTCATGACGTATCTTAGCCGTTTTGCTAGGGGGATAAAATTTTGTCAGAAATTTTCGTGCCATATCCTCCCAAGTGGTGATGGAATTAGGTGGAAGCGATTGTAACCACGCTTTTGCTCTATCTCTTAGGGAAAATGGAAAAAGTCGTAACCTTATTGCATTGTCTGAGACACCATTATATTTAAAGGTATCGCATAACTCCAATAAACTAGCGATATGGGCAATGGGATTATCTATAGGGGAACCTCCAAATGAGTAGGATTGTTGGATCATTTCAATAACTTGAGGCTTAAATTCAAAGTTGTTTACTTGGATTGTCGGCCTCATTATACTCGATCAATTACCACCCACTTGTGGTGTTACAAAATCACTCATTGTCCTCCTTACATTATCTTGTTTTTCCATTTCTGGTGTATGTAAAATTCTCTTAATTTCTCGATCAAGACTAGCAAATCATTTTCCCTTCAATCGCCCTTGGCATACAAGTCAATTTTTTTTTACCAGAAAGTGAAAATACAAGTAGGGAAATAGAAAGTGAAGGAGAGAATAAATTCTAGATTAAAGGTAGAAATAAGAATTTTAATATTGTTTAAAACACAATCCTCGGCAACGACGTTAAAAACTTGACCAATGTAATTTTAAACTGATAAAATAACAGGTGCACTGGTCGCGTAATATTTAGTAAATAAATATCGTATTGTCGAACCCACAGGGACTGTGTAAACAAGTACCGAAATTATGTTATTCTCGTTTTGTCTAGACGATGAAATAATTGGTGATTGTCTAAACTAATACAGATAAAATAGAATGAGTTTTTGACAAAGTGAGAGGTGACTAAGGCTTAGGTTTGCAAATTCGGTTCAATGTGATTTGAGCGTGGCTATGACTTATGCTCTCATGTAATAACAGGATTTTCTGAAACCATTAATATTCTCTCTCGAGCAATATTAACGCTACTATTGTTTAGCAACCCATATTATTTCTAATATAAATAACGCTACTATTATTTAACAACCCATATTATTTCTAATATGAATTTGTGAAATCCTTTTTAGTTTTCAACATAGGAATTAAAACATCTATGCATATAATTGCTGCATGTATCAAGTTATATGTTTCTATATCAACTTAATCCATGGTGTTTACTACTTGAGCATTCATACAATATCTCCTCTTGGTCTCAAGCTGATCAATCTTACGAAACATATCATTTACAAGCTGATCAATCTTATGAAAGCATTAAGAGCGTAATATCCACTTAATCATGAGTTATATTAATCATAACTTAACAACGATGCATATTCATGAATTTAGCAACCCTTCACCTTACCCTTTCGGATGTGACACTAATGGCGTTGGTATTCGCACGTTCTGGAAACTGAAGAAGCTTGTCATTTTGGGCCTTCAATTTGTGTTGGGCCTCCAAATGTTGGACCTCCAAATTGTGTTGGATTGGAACTAGTGGGCTAGGCTGCTAGATAGGCTACGGCGGTGTTGTTCTTGTGATGAGCTGCGACTTTGGTTTTTGTTCCAACAATTTGATCCTGAGATGTAAAAATAATCATGTTTATCAAAAATATTAAGTAAAAAAAGGGTTAAATTTATATAAAAATGATCCCGATCAGTTTCTTCATAGACCAACTCCGACAAGGCGGAGTGAAGAGAAGGTAAAAGATAACGATGAAGTAAACTGGCTCTTACTGGCTCAAAATCATCACGCAATGCCATGAGAAACTGAATTAGATGCAGATGTTCCTTGTAGGTAGTGAACAAGGCAGCATCTCCAGTACACTGCCATTGGGATTCAGAGAGAGAAAATTGATCTGAGAGGCTATTCATTTATGAATGAAAAGCATCCATCAACTGGCCCACCTCCTGTCGAAGATGTTGTAGCTAAATGAGAAGTTAATAGTGATGAGCAAGGTCAGCGATAGTGTACCTTTCACCCATGAAATCTCATGCGTCTTGGGCACCATCAAAAGAATTGAGAAGAAACCCAATGGATGGAATAGAGATATTGATAAACCACGAGACAATCTTATGATTGAGACTGTCCCAATCTTCCAACCAGTTCGCATATTTAGCTCCGTCTTGGTGGCTGGTGGCCGCCGTCGTTGGTGCTGCTCGTCGGTCTGGTGAGTGGGGATGACGACGCCTTGGGGCGACAATGCGCGATGGTGGTGCTGCGAGGTCAGGCTCATGACGATAGTGGCTGAATATCGAGGAATCGTATCGGGTGATGTTCATAGCAGAATCGAGAAAACAATCAATAAGACCAAATCTCAAAATCGGATATTTGTCAAAAATAGTTCTGATATCATAATAAATGTATTGAAATGAATGAATGTATATATAAAACATATATAAAAGTCCTCTATTTATAAGACGTATAATTAAAAATATATTACAAAATATATTATTTCAACGTTTAACAGTGATATTTGGACAGAAACAATTCCTGAAACTTTTGTGCCGTATCACAGTACTCTCATCCCGACTATTCGGATCTGGAAAAATTTGCTCACGCCTACTTAAAAGGCCAAGATATCGAGACTCAACCGACAAGTCCACACAAGTAAACTGAAATCCAGCCATGGCAACAATTCTCGGCTCCGCTGCGGGGATTTCGCGGCCCTTTCTCGCTCTCACCTCTTCCTTTTCTGTCGGTAAACGAACCACCAACCCCGCCACGGCAACTATTGCTCCGTCCAACAGCGCCCATCATGGATGCACTTTCACCCTCTTTGGCCGCAAGGCCGCCGCCGTTGTTCTGCAGCGGTCACGGCGAGCGTCCTCCTCCTTCCACTGCCTTTCTGGTGAGCTTCTCGGCTCCTTTTTCCTCGAGTGTTTGTTCTATGGATGAAATTGCTTTGCTGGTGTGGAATTGAATTGGTCAGAGATTGATATGGGTTTTCAATGTCTCCTTGATTGTTTAGGGGATAGAATTCAAATTGACTGCTCCATTTGCGTAAAATTATCGCAACAGTAGCTGGTACAGTAATAACCTTGTAACGCGTACTTGGAGGATGTATATTCTTCTGTTAATCGATCTAATTAATTTTTTTCGACATATAATATTGTTTGATTCCCGTGACGCAAGTCAAAATTTAACTCAACTAAAACAAAACCATTCACTAACGTAAAAATTTGATGAAGGGAGCATTAGTTATTGAAGGCTAATCTTTGCTATGAGGGTGAATAGAAGGGAATTACAGTCCCAGGGCAATTAATTGTGGGTGTCTTCAAAGTGGCCTACTACTATTTATACTATGTTTTGCTATCACGTTTGCTGAAAATCTAATGATGAGTGGTTATGTAGTCAGAGATGTTTTGGACGAAGTCCTGTATTTGCAGTCAAAATATTTTAAAACGCATAGAACGGTTAGTCTAGGATATCTAACTCTTATTACCTGCAGTGAACCTAGAAACTTAATCATGGATATATTGCATCCTCCCTTCCTGATATTTGCTTAAGTGTTATAGATTAGTCCTTTCTTTTCAAACCCAAAAAGTTGAAACGAAGACATAATCAACAATTATAATAGACTATTAATCCTATCCCATCCATACTACCATATAATTAAACGACAGGTACGTTTGTTGTTGTGAGCAGACCCAAAAAAGAAAAAAAGAAAAGAAAAAGAGCCCCCTGTTCTTTGTATACCTCTGCAGCAGAGGTAGTTGTGCTCTCTCTGGACCAATATAGACACATTCGTAGTTTTAGGTATCTAGTTCATGGGGGATACAAATTCCATATTAACGGATAAAATGTCTGAACCAGCAGAAGCCATTTCGCTTGTCTTGGTGCAGAAAAAGCTGCATGGCTATAAATGTCAAGGATTAAATTGAAACTTCACAAACCTCATCTATTGCATACCTTGGGTGAATCTCAACCAAAGCTTCGGAATTTCCAATATTGGGACTTCTTTGGATCTTGACGAAAGCTTTCAGCTTAGTTAGTATTCTTAGGTGGGTTCCTAGTAGCTGAGTGAATGACCAGAAGAATCACCCTTATCTGAGAGTCGTGTTTATGACTTGAGCTGTGTTTGGGAATATGTTTATGATGAAGCCGTTTTGGGGTGATTACCTCTTTCACTTGCTGGTTTGTTCGTGAACTTGTGGAAAACATGGTTGGCTATGGTTTATTGCCTTATGTTTCTTTCAGTAGTACTATGTTCATCAAGATGTAATTAACAGTTTGAATCTCATGAAATGGTTTAAGCTGCTGCTTCTTGTCTGTATGCTTTCTTTTATCAAGCAGTGGTGGAACCGTGGAAGAGTGTCTACCTTTTGCAAAAAGCCGAATTGCTGGTCTGCTTGTTTTTCTATCTTCAGAGTAGATTGTTACATTGTAGGAAAGCTAAGAAAAGTGTTAAAGATCCATAATGAGATTTCTATCATCAGTTCGAATTTTTGATAAAACTGATTCCTTCACATATTATTAAAGCTTATGCAGCGCAGAAAGCATGAAACTCTAGATATCGTTCTAACGGACGAGATAGAAGCTTGAATCCACGAGGGGTTTTCGAATCCAAAAGGGGTTTTCGAATCCACGGAGATAATTGGAATTCATCATGAAGAAAAAAGAATCAATGAATATTATTATTGATCCAAAAGTTGAATGAAAACATTAAACATGATAACCTATATATAGAGTCCTAAATAAATCTGAACTAGGTAATAAAATCTAATTCTAAAGAAGGAAATCTAAATCTAAAACATAATATCTTAAAATAAGATATAAAATACAATAATAACCTAATTAATTCTATATCTAATCCCAATATCCTAAATTCTAATATCTTTCCCTGTGTCAAAAGCAATTCGAGACATGAGGTCACGAGTTTCTTTCCTTGTCTCCTCTATTAATCTATACTATATACTAAGCAAGTAGTTATGACATTCTTCAATTGAGATCTTTTAATCTTGATCGTTTAATATCTTCATCGATGATTAAGTTTAAAGATTAATAGATTGGAAAATAAATATTGATAAAAATAAAATTTAAGAAAAAAGATTAATTCAATAAAATTTAATGGACGTTGTATTTAATTTGCTATAACAATCGATATGTAATTTTTCGAGATAAATATTTAATAGTTGTGACATTGTCTTCAACTAATATTTTTAAATCTTGACCTTTCAATATCTCATGTAATGGTTAGGATTAAAGATTGATAAATTAGAAAATAAATCGAAATCATAATAAAATTTAAACAAAAAGATTAATTCAATAAAATTTATTGGATGTTCTATTTAATTTGGTATAACAATCGATATGAAATTTTTTGATAACAATTGATAGAAATATCTATCAAATCTCAGACTATGATTATATGTCAATTTTAATGAGAGAGAATTAGCTATTAGTCATTAAAACCTAAAAATATTTAGGAAGATTTATCCAAACATACAAAAAAAATTGAAAAACAAATCCCAAAAAGATACACAAGAAATCATTAATCTTAAACATATAACAATAAAAAATGGTTTCTTTCCTCCACCCTCCATCAACCAATCCATTGAAAAAAAAAACAACAACTATATCTCATCTGTCTTTTCGTCGTCCTTTTCATTGTCATCCTCATTAATCTCATCGTCGTCATGCTTGTCCTCCTTTTCTCCTTCCTTCACGTCCTCGACCATAACACCCTCTTGTCTTCTTTCTTTATTCAACACAACAGTAACAACAATCCAAAACAATACAAATCAGCTGTTGTTTGAGTAGCTCTTGTTTGTCGACAACAGTCCCATGCATGGTGAGTAAGTATGGCCTGGATATGATGGAAAACAAACTCGGCGAAGGGATAAGGAAGAAACAAAAGGCGCTTTGTATTTTTTTAACTGACGCTCTGTGTGTTTGTTCAGGCGCTCTGTTTCCGAAATAAGCGCCTGAACAAAAACACAGAGCGTCTGAAGAAAAAGAAAAAACAGAACGCTTATATAACAAAACATTGCGTTAATAAATAAAAATAATTGATTCCAAAACACATCACCTTCATACAATTATCTGATTTTAAATCAAAATAGCTTTCAAACAGGAAGATGGATCAATACATCCCAAAAAAGATGACGATTTCATCTGCGACAAAAATTGAATCTTAAACCTTAACTAAATCAAAATAGCTTTGAAATAGGAAGAATTGATCCCAAAAAAGACTACAATTCCATCCACGACAAAAATTGAATCTCAAAACCCTAATTTCTCAATCCACAAGCGCACAAACATAAACATATAGAGATTTCACTTCTAATCTAGGATGATTCGAATGTTTGTGGTTTTCTAGATGTGTTTGATTTGAGTTGGATGACATTGAGAAAAAGTTGAAGTTAGATGAAATGGAGGAGACAATGGTGATGAGGATGAAATTGGTGTGAGAGAGAAAGATGGGAGAGAGAGAGTGCGTGTGTATGGAGAATATATGAACCCCTAAAAATTATAATTTTTGGAAAATATGTTTCTGTGTAGTTTTTTTGGATTAGTTTTGATTTTGTGTAGTTCTAGGTAATTTGTCCAAATATTTATCAATTGATCATATCACATTATCTTTTTTATCAATTAGTCTTAATATCTAGTAAAAAAAGGACAACAATTTATGTTTAAAAAAATCAAATGGTAATTAATAAATTTGGGGTGACTTTTTGATAAAAAAAAAGTTCAAAAGTAAGACTTATTGATAATTGACACTTTTAATAACAATTAACAAATATAAACTAAGAAATCATAATATCTCATTTGTTAAGTCTTTGACAAAATAAGATATTTCATATCTCACCCTACTTTATCGCTACACTTTTTCAGTTTAAAAATTTAAATCATATCCCTTTTATCGTACATAAACCTATTTTTTTTTGTTTTAATCCCATGCATTATTGCTCGGACGGATAGACTAGTAGCCACCTATGTGGTTTATTATGTGGATTTTGTGTGACACTTGTATATGATGGGTCAGTGCATTTGTTATCCACACTTCACATTTCATGTCTCAGTGGGCTTTCGTGTGAGGGGGAGTGTTAAGATCCATAATGAGATTTCTATCATCAGTTCAGATTTTAGATAGAGTTGATTTCTCAACAAAATGGAAACAAGTTTTTTTTTTTTTTTTTCTCTTTGGAAATTTGCCCATGGTTTGTGGAAGGGAAGAGCACAATGTGGTTCTGGGTGTCAATAGCTCGTTGAACCTGTTTCCTAATCTTCAGCACTTGTTTTTGTAAGTAAACTCCTTTGGTCTTCATTTTGCAGCGTTGACTCCGGATTTGAAAACGACAATTGACAAAGTAGTCATGTCTCAGAAGGTGGTCTTATTCATGAAGGGAACCAAGGACTTCCCTCAGTGTGGATTTTCTAACACTGTGGTCCAAATGCTGAAGTCGTTGAATGTACCGTTTGAAACAATAAATATTCTGGAGAACGAGATATTAAGGCAAGCTTTAAAGGAGTATTCCAGTTGGCCAACCTTTCCTCAGCTCTACATCGATGGTGAATTTTTTGGTGGCTGTGACATCACAGTTGGTAAGCTTTGCTCACTTCAGGTTCCAATCAATTCAAATATAAATCTATCAATCAATTATTATAAATATATAATGCTAAGGAATGATTCGTCATTGATTTTGATTGGTCATTGTTTTGGGTGGTCACCAATTCAATTCTACTATATAATTACAACAAGTTCTTCTATTATATAATGGTCGGTCATCTTGGTCGATCCTGGTTTTGCGATATTGGTTCATCATGATTTTGTTTAGTCATCTTGGTTTATCGTGTTTTTGATTAGTCACATTGGTCGGTCATTGTTTAGGTTAATCCTTTTGGTCGGCCTTGATTTTGATCAGCCAACATGATCCATTTGAGATAAATTTATGGATCATGATTTTGATTAATCATCTTAGCCAGTCATAATTCGATTACTCATGGTTTCACAATCATGAACAATTTGGTCGATCATCAATTATAAATATAAATTTGGTCAATCTGTTTTGATGGGTCTTTTTTTTTTTTTTTTTTAGATTAGTTTTGAGGTTCACCACGCTATATATTGTTATTTTGCAAGTTTATTTTTTCATTACTTGATTTTATATCGTCAGAATAAATTCCATCTTAGTCTTTTCATCTCATTTGTACATGATTTTATGACGATGCATCTAAAAGTAGGTGTCCTAAGTGTAAACATATAAATCATTTGGTTTTTTGTTTTTGGCAATACTTCTAAGTTTATTTAACTGTTGCAAGAGATCGATTCAAATGTAGACATAAAAGTTTATTTTGTATTGCAATGTATGTTACATCATATGCATGAGTTATGATATCTTTATATTCTTATGAGAGGAAAATAGGACATATCACCCCCCCCCCCCCCCCCCCCCGACTTTCGACCTTTAGCAAATAATCCCTCTCAATTTTTGAAATAGGCACATACCTCTCTTCGAGGAGGGTTTTCGAAGGGGAATTCTCTACCAAAAAAAAAATACATACTTTTAGGAGGGTCATGTCTCAGAATCTAAGGTTTTTTCAAAGTTTAGAGGTTCACTATTTTTTAGTTTGGGGGGTAAAATACAACTGGATGATAGTTGAGTGGGGTTAATTGCTAATTTCCCTTCTTACGAGTAGAGATCTAGTTCATATATACTTTAATGTTTATGTAGATCTCTCGTTTGTGGTTTTCTGATCTTTAAAGGATTAGGCACTGCGGTGCAGCTGTAGTTTTTGTCATTATGGTGCTAGTTGCCTCCTTGAATTAGAACATTTTAGGGAAGCTACGTTCATTGGATATGGTTCATTCTTCTTCGCTAATAGCTCGAACAACCAACTATTTCAAGATATGGGAATTCTTGATGTATTACCCTGGTTGCATGCTCAAGGTGCCTTTGGTTTACTATCGTACTTGATTTCATGGATCGTGTTCTTTCTTTCTTGATAAGGATTGCGTTGACACTGTACTCTTGCTCAGCATTAACATCTACCTTGCTCAACATTATAGTGTCCGGTACTTAGTGCTTGCAACCGACTGTATTTTTGATCTCCGTGAATTGATTCATGTTATGATAGGACTGACTGCAAAAGTTTTGATTCATGTCGATGCATTTTTCAGACGCATACCAAAGAGGGGAACTTCAAGAACTGCTAGAAAGGGTGATAAACACAAATGCACAAACACAAACATATAGGGATTTCACTTCTAATCTAGGATGGTTCGAGTGTTTGTGGTTTTCTAGATGTGTTTGATTTGAGTTGGATGACATTGAGAAGAAGTTGAAGTTAGCTGAAATGGAGGAGACAATGGTGATGAGGATGTAATTGGTGTGAGAGAGGAAGATGGGAGAGAGAGAGTGCGCGTGTGTATGGAGAATATATGATCCCCTAAAAATTATAATTTTTGGAAAATATGTTTGTGTAGTTTTTTGGGATTAGTTTTGATTTCTATGTGACTAACTGCAAAAGTTTTGATTCATGTCGATGCATTTTTCAGAGGCATACCAAAGAGGGGAACTTCAAGAACTGCTAGAAAGGGTGATAAACAGTTGACTCCATATTCGGTGTTGGAGCTTGACAGTGAAGCGGCCAACTACAAAAACCTTTAAACAAGCAGCAAATGGTAGAATGGATAGTTCGTTTTGAGAATTGGATTGGCCAATGGTCTTATTGTGGACGAACTGACTGGCTTCTGCCTCTAAACAATTGGTTGCAGAAGCATTCAAGTGTTTTTCATGTTATACACAAGGATTTTTCTCAGTCGATATCCAATAATACCTATTAGAAAAGAGATAAACCAATGCAGAGAGACTGTTAACGAATGACCGTTGACGTTGTCAAACCGTTTTTAACATGATATCTGGGAAAAAAAAAAGTTAAATGAATATTTAAATTCGAAGAATAATGACAGAAACCGTCCAAGTTTGTGTGATACATACTGAAGTAGTTTCAATGGTTTCCACTTTTGATGAACAGTTAATCTGGCTCCGAGGCATGTAATCTATGCGAACGGGTCATGGAGATGTCAAAGAAGGGAAGTTCAATGTTTTTTCTTTCTTTTTTTT
>LIEC01008590.1:0-54787 GCA_001925005.1 Drosera capensis | reverse complement strand
TGTTTGGCAATGATTTCTACTTTTCAGTCTTACTTAGGTCTTCTAGATCAACTAACTGTTGTGAGAATTTATGAGTTAGGAGTTGTGCCTTAATCTTCCGAAGGTGCTTGTTTTGGGTGTCTCAAGATGCAAATCGAGCAGCTCATATAATGGCTAGATATGCGGCTCAGAGCTATCAAAATAATAGGTGATACATGACTTTGCCTGAGTTAGTTTTAAAATATATCAATAATATGAACAATGAAAATTGACGTCCTATTGGACCTTAAAAAAAATATATATATGTTGTAGAAGATATAATTGAGCATGGAAAATTACCATTACTATTTTTCTTCTCGATTTCTTAAAAAAAATTTTGGTTTCCACAGTAGTACAAAAAGTTCAATAGACAAGAATTATGGTGAATTCTTTAATTTGTAGTGAAGTAGAAGGGGCAAGATTATCTTGCAAAAGGCTAAGATACTTCAAAAGCAAGTAATAAGGTCTGTCGAAAAAAAGAAAAAGAAAAGAACAATATCAAGGTGTTGCGAGTGGATGGTCCAGGGCTGTGAAATAGAAACACCTGCTTGCGTTTCTTGATATGAACTCGGACACTGGAAGTGCACGCTTTCCCGAATCAGAAATACTAATTGAAGCAGGCTTCTCCCTTGAGTGTCCTGGAATGTGGCCTACAATGTTCAGACTACACTCCTCCTCTTGGATGCCGCTGCCACAATTACACTGAAATCCAATCCACAAGTGTCCTGTTCTCATGACCATACTTTCAAAAGTAATTTTATTCCCCTACATGAAAAAGCCGCAGGCAGAGTCGTGATCTGGACAGCTGAATTCTCATGCTGCTACAATGCCTTTCTATCATCTCCAACACCAGCAGCAACCCTTCTCATCTTCTATGTTTTCTTTCAACTGGCACAAAGCAAGAAAACACCATCGACTTTCCACATATATCAATGTGTCACAAGGATTTTGATGAGCTATGAGTTCAAATTGGTAAATTACCCCTTAACTCAGAAGATTGTATAAGAACTTTGAGAAAACGAATGGTAAATGCACTCTCCCTTTGGTACTCTTCATGAAAACTCTACTTGTGACTGATTTCTATAGGATAGCTATCTCTAACTTTCATAAAACCACCTGTTATCTCACTACTTATAATACATCCACATGTTAGATACCCCTTGCAGTTCTCTACAATAGTATTCTGCAATGGAAAAGAGAAAAATCTACAATAGTACTCTGGACTCCATTACAGTACCGGAAAGATGAAGCTCACAGCAAGAGCAAAAGATCCTGATATGGAAGCAAAGTGAAAGAAAGCAGGGAAAAAAACATCCATCGATGTCCAAGGTAAAGTATCAAATTTGAGGCTACAGCCTTTAAAAAGCATGAGTTCAGTAATAAACTGAACGGAAACATGGAAAAGAAGCTCTAAGAATAGATGGATACAGGTGGCATTTTGATGCATGTCACAAATATTTCTGGATGAATACAGCGAATACAATTTACTCAATATTATGAACACATGCTGTTTAGTCCCTTTCATGGTCACGGTCAGAGAGAACCCGACACACTAGAGCTTTGAGAGGGATTTCAGGATTGAGCAAACTGATTTCTTGCGTCATAAAAAAACATGTGACTTCTTTACATGACCACAGATCCATAATTCTAGAACGAAGAGTACCATAATTTTTAATAATCACTAGATAGAGTCGGAGATTCAGACAATGATATTGGATTCTGTTAACCCATACAGTAGTAGATACCAGAAATCATAGCAGCTAAAAGACTCACAACCGTTCTATGATACTCAAGCCCGAGTTTCAGCAACAGGGATGATAACTGAGATTTTATGCGTCATTGTCATCAATGATCTCCTATAATCCGTTTGTTTTACATCGACCCATATTCCAAAGTAACAGCATAATTATGAAACCCTCCTTGATCTGCTCAGCATGACTGTTGATTGTATCTTTTTACATAATGAATTGACAGCATTACATACTAATGAAAAGAAGACTAGCAACCATTTTACTTCTTAACGTACCTCTTGGCTGATTCCGAATGAGCTCGAGGGAAATACGGGCAAATTGGTTAGTGTTTGGAACATCTGTACGAGGTGGTGAAGAGTTTCACATGAATGCTGGTATAGCTAGCCGCACATGCAAGCACAAAAGAAAGTGAGATGGGTCATATTTAATGGAATTAAGCATGGGAATTGTAGAAAAAAAGAAGAAGAGCACTTTGTTGAAAAAGGAACAAAAGGACTTTATTCCTCACTACCTCTTGTCTGTCTCTTTTTCCTTGGCTTCAGGATTAGGTTACAGACTCCTTAGATCCGCCGCCTGCTGCTGCTGTTACTCTCATCATTGCTCTCGTGATTCTCTTTCGCCGGTGAGCCAACTTCTCAACAGAGTAAGGTTATTCGCCGCCTACCACTCGCCATGAGCAGCAGGTTGTTTCCATCTCAGGTTTGTAAAGAAAACATCCAGACCTCCTCTTCCAGCAGGTTGTTTCCCATCTCAGCATCAAACTCTTCCTTGAGAGCATCATACATCCGCTCAAGCTCCTTAGCGTTCCACCTAGCCCTCCTGTTCTGGAACCAAACCGCCACCTGACGAGGCTGCAGTCCGAGTTCTCGAGCCAGCTTCATCTTCCTATCTGGGTCCAGCTTTACCTCTTCCTGGAAGCTGTTCTCCAACGATTCAAGCTGGTCATTGGTCAGCCGCTTCTGTTCTCCAACGATTCAAGCTGGTCATTGGTCAGCCGCTTCTTCCTTTCCATATTGGTCATAAAGCAGCCTGGCTTGTCCAGTTGCGGCACCACCCCAATCGCCGCCATCATGTCAGTTTGATGCTTCAGCTCCCCCCCTGAAAAAAAAAAGGCTCATAGTTGTAGTTGTAGAGGAAGCTGCAGGAACTTTGATCTGACCAAGTGACGAGGTCTCATGTTAATGCTTCAGCTGCTGCTAAAAACGTTTGCTTCACTTTTCCTTTGTCTTCCCAAAGATAAGTGATCTTCAATTTCATGCTGGGCTAATATATTGAAGCTCTCGGTAGTCCTTCAGCCAAGTGGAGACCTGTGCCAGGACCCAACCAACAAGCCAATCGATGTCACCTTTGTGATTTGGCACAATTAGTACATGCTCTTTACCCATCAGTCGAAACTGCTTCTCCATCTCATCCCAGAATTCCATCACACCTCCCTCAGACAATATCACTTGCCTAGAATGACTAGAATGAGAAAGCAGCGGGATTCAGGTGGTCGTAATAGTGGAAATTTACACTGTACACATTGTGGTGGATCCAATAATGTAGATGCCACTTGCTGGAAGAAGCATGGGTACCCTGATAAGTCATCGACTCCTTCTGTTCGGCAGGTGTCAGTTGAGACACCCTCGACTTCCACTTCCATTGATAGTCTTTCCTCTCAGGAGCTTCACTCTCTTCGAAGACTTTTATCTCGATCAGCCCATATCACCACTGTCTTACGTATAACATGTCTCTCTAGGTCATCCTTATGGGTTATCGATTCAAGTGTAACAGATCACATCACTCAATCCACCATTTCCTCTATGACTGAGACGGTACATCAGTTCATCACAGTTATCGATGGGAATACTGTTTTTGTGTTGGGTTCAGGGCTCCTCTCTCTCTTACTCTTCCATCTGTTCTTTCAGTATCTTTTTTAAGATACAATTTACTCTCTGTGAGTCGACTTATTAGAGATCACAACTGCTCCATCACATTTTATTCTTCTTCTTTTGTGATACAGGATCCTCGGACTCAGACAGTGATTGATGAGGGTCGTGAACCTCAAGCACTTTATCATATGAATGCATCACCTACTGCTCTTTTCGTTGTTTCAAGTATTGATTGGCATCAACGACTTGATCATGGATCTTTTGTCTATTCTTCGTATCATGATTCCTAGTTTTTCTTTCTCTGAGTTCAGTTGTGAAGCATGTATACTGGGAACGCACCACATATCTAGCTTTTCAGTTGTTAATGCTCGCAGTGATACTCCATTTGTTGTAGCCCACTCAGATATATAGGACCCTTATAAGCTGAAAAGTCTCTTTGGTTTTCAGTATTTTGTCACCTTTATAAATGATTTTTTTCGTATGACATGGTTATTCCTGTTATACGATATACTGATACTGATTATGTTGGGTCTCCTGATGACAGACGTTCCACTAGTAGCTACTGTACGTACTTTGGTGGAAATATAATTACATGATGAGCCAAGAAACAAACAGTTGTACCTCGTTCCTCAGCTGAAACAGAATATAGAGCTATGGCTCTATATACTAATGATTAGTAAAATGAATTCATTACATACTAATGAAAAGAAGACTAGCAACCATTTTACTTTAAACGTACCACTTGGCTGATTCCGAATGAGCTCGGGGGAAATACGGGAAAATTGGTTAGTGTTTGGAACATCTGTACGAGGTGGTGAAGAGATTCACATGAATGCTGGTATAGTTAGCTGCACATGCAAGCACAAAAGAAAGTGAGACGGATCATATTTAATGGAATTAAGCATGGGAATAAATGAACCCTCAAAAATTTCAAAAATGCAGGATCTGAATGAACTACCGGTTAACTTGAGTCAAATTTGATATGCCCGATGACCATCTGCAAATTTTCGTATCAAGCGCTTGAGTGCTCTGCCCCCCTTGCTTTGCACATGCCCAAAGTCAAGCTTCCTTGAATTGCATGATTTGCCCTCAAGATAATCAGAGGCGGCAGCTGCTAGGGCCCTAAGCCAACTGGGAACCAATGTTTCCGCTTCTCTTTGCTTCAAGTACTCAACAGGTAGCCCATGAACCTGATGAACATCAGCAATTGTCATAAAGTGCAGCCACTAGCGATTTTCGAATAACTGAAAATTATACTGCTGGAAGCATCAACATTTTGCGTCACTCAAAAAGGCAAAGGGAACTGAGAATTTGTAATTTGGACAAGCAATTTCCACTCAAATATATGTGATCCAGTTACCTTTTCAACGTCAAGAGAATTCAAGGGCTGGAAGTTCAGGCAGGATGGAAGTATCCAGCTTTTTTTTCCCTTTTTTCTATTACCTTTTTTTCTCGTCTCTTGTTCATAAATCATACTACTTTTCTGGAATTTGAATCCGAAATTTGATGGTATTATTTTTGAGTTTGACAGCCTCCTAAGCAATGCCTTCCAAGTTAGTTTACTATACTTGTTTATTCCTTTATGTTGGCAGTCGAGAAGTAGCGGCAAGTGTAAATTATTCATCTCCTTCTGCTTTGTTTTAAGACAAAGCACACCCTTTGCTTGTTATTGACGCAACATGGTCTGACGACCTATATCTAATCACAGTTGTCGCTTTCACCTTGCTAAATTAGACAGTTGTCCATTTTGCTTATCCTAGGAATCCGTGTCACTAACGCCACAAAATAAAAAGCAACATGGACAAAGCAACAAGGTCGGAGCATGCAAACACAGAAGGATCATAAGTGAAGAAAGACCGCCGAGTGAAGCCATCCATGCAAGGACTGCCAACAAAGAGCTGCTGTCCAAGGGCTTCTCTCACTCAGATAGCATATTGCAGCCAACTGTTGCAAAATCGCTGCACATCTGTGAACCTATAAAGGAAATAACATACATCCTTGTCACAAAGAAATGAAGAGAATTTAGCAAAAGTATACACATCTAAACAAAATCCAAAGTGTTGTTCTCTGACTGGTGGACTTGCAAACACAGTCATGCAAGTTAGTTTACCAATTACTACGAACCCAAGTCACTCTCCACAAACTTGCAGGCAACTAGACACAAAACTTTGGTGTCAACCGCAACACTCAACTCTAGTTGGCGAAAAATTATTCCATGAACACACTCTTGATGGCATGGCGACTGATTTGCTTTACATGATTAAAAGTTAAGACTGCAGTCAGTACAGTTGTAGCTACATTCTGATTGTGTTGCAGCCTAGGGCTGTGCTTTATATTCAGCCTGCAGCTGTATGCAAGGTTGCAGAACCTCTAACTATGCAACAACTTGCGGCTATACGGAGGTTGTTAGTGCATGCAGCTGCACTGCCTGCTACAATCTGCGGCTATAGTGTGGCAGCTGACATGACAGAAAGCTTAAATTACGCCACTGACATGCAGCTGCACTGCCTGCTACAAGCTCCACTGCATGTTACAATTACGCAATTACGCCACTGACTCATGGTTAAAATACATATCTTAAATTATCATTACTGTTTCATGACAATTTTACGTAAAACGATGTTTGATCCGTAGACGATTCGTACCTTGAATAATTTTATCACTGATCTAAGCTAACATTTCATGTTTTACGGGATAAAGGTAGTATTACTATTGGTCAAAAGCTCAATGAAACGTTAAAAATGACAACTTATTTATAGAGTTCTAAATAATTCTGAACTAGACAATAAAATCTTTATCTAAAGATGGAAATCTAAATCTAAACAATATTCTCAAATAAGATATAAAATACAATAAAATCCTAATCAATTGCATACAGTATCTTAATATCCTAATTTCTAATATCTTCCATCATGCCACTTAGTTACTCTGCAGTCACATCTTCGCTAAAAATTAACTTAAAATTAATAAAATCAACAAAAATGACATTGAAATACGAGATCTTCATGAAATGAATACAATCTCTCTTAGCTCTAATGAGAAAACGTCATTTTAATATCACTATCCTATACAATAATCAAGAAATGAATAAAGTTGTCAAATTGATAAATTCAAGATAAATACGATTGATTGAATGTAAATATGATGATCTTGGTGTGCTTTTTTGTAAATATTGAATATTTAAATATGTTAATATGAAGCAATCCAAATATTTTGGTAGAGTTTTTGTTAATAATGAAGTTTTTGGCGGGTAACATGTAAAAGAGTTTATAACAATAGTGAAAATGAGATGCATTTGATAAATTGAGTTTAAAATGTAATTTCAAAGATTTGAATGTGTTTTTTTTTTTTTTTTTTTTTTGTGGTAAAAATCAAAGATTTAAGGTGTCAATTTGTAAAAATCTTTTTTTTTTAATCACAGGTTGCAGCAATCATCAATTACCTCATGACGGCTAACAAGCTCCACAAGCACATCAATGGCCAAATCAATGGAAGATGCGACCTAAACAATGCGAAAAGGAGATAAGCTCAGGATGAACATAGTACAGTATTTGAAAGCGACATGGAAACAGCTAAATTTACCTGCAGAGAATGGAAAACATAATTAACAAGTGGATGTGAAGGCAAGGACCCTCAAGGAACCTGGGTGAAGCACCCTGCTCGAACCTGAAGAGTCAATAGACTCAATACCACATAACTTGTTAAGCTACATGAGAACAAGCTGTATGTATTCAGTCATATATATTCTCATTAATAAATGTCCACAGATGGGATCACTGTCAGTGGTACCACTCGAAATCACTCATCACAGGAAGAAAAGAGGACATGATCATCTCACCAGCTAAGCAGACAGCGTAGAATTTTTCGGTTTGTCTCATGCAAACGACCATGCATGTGTGCAAAAGAAGCTGCGGTTCATCACACAGTTAAGAAGAAAAGAAAAATTACAGAGCATAGAACTGCAATCAAGATGGAGAGAAACCTCTTGAGAGCATTGGCCTCTTTGGGCTAGTTTGGATCTTGCAATGTTCAAATGTTCCATTTCGAGCATTGATGAATTAATATGAATATTATATTCATAATTACGAATATTATTGATTTATTTCATTTGCAAATTGCAAACTATTGAGCTAGTTTGGATCTTGCGATACCTCAAAGTGAATGGGTTGCATAACTATAGATCATCGTTGCTGGTAGAAATGGTTTGAACTTTAGGTAGAAATGATTTCACGACATGATATCAGAGCAGATCGTAGCATGAGGTCACGAGTTCGATTCCTAACACCACCACTCCCCCAAACAATAATTACTACCACTGTTGTGGTTTATTATGTGGACTTGTTTGACACTTGGTATGGGTTTTTTCGGAGCGTTTGTTGTCCACACTTCATGTCCTAATAGCCTTTCATGTAAGGATAAGTCTTAAGATATACATTAATTAGCCTTTACTATTAGATCGGACTTTTGATAGTATTGGTTCCTCGATATGATATCAAAGCAGACCGTGATATGAGATCACGAGTTCGATCCCTGTCTTTTTCTTTTATTGTCACCTATTATGTGGTTTATATGGACCTATTTGACACTTGGCATGGGATGGGCCAATGCGTTTATTGTCCACACTTATGCCTTTAAGGATTTTCGTGTGAGAAAAAGTGTTGAGATATATATAAGTGAATCTTCTATCATAAGTTCGAACTTTTAGTAAAAATAACTCTTCGATAAATTATCAGAGCAGGCTATGACATGAGGTCAAGGGTTCGATCTTCACATCCCCTATTTATTGACACCTGCTATGTGATTTATTATGTAGATTTGTTTGGCACTTAGTATGGGTTCGACCAGTGCGTTCGTAGTCCACACTTCATATCCCAATGGTTTTCGTGTGAGCCATAGTGTTAGACATACATTTTTTTGGTATATTATCATCAGTTCGAATTTTTCGTAAAATTGGTTTCACTACAATCATAGTAAAACAGCTCTATGGTTTCACTTCAAAAGAAAATGAAGACTAGCGTAATGTACACCTAACAGAGTGGCTCAATGGTTTGGCTGATTATGATCTCAACTAAGCAACGTAGAATAGTAGCCATCACAAAAATCTCTAATTGCTCTAGAAAACTAAGATGCTTGATCCTAATAGTGGAAATGGCTGCTAGGTACAGGATCCAGCTACACCTGGTCATAAACTTTGGTTTATTTGCATGCATGACTCCAAAGTCGGTCAGTGAACTGAAGCAAAGAAACAATAAAATGGTTGAATGCACAACTGGATTTAATACTGCCGCACACTCTACAACTGTTCAACCAAATTCAAATTCTGACACTGTTCTTTCATTGCCTTTTTGTAGTCAAACATCTAAAAGGATAAGCATCCACTTCAAAATGATCAGCATCATTCAATTAAGAATTTACAAAACCTACCCAACACATTTCTCTATCAACGAAAAACAAGCTAGAGGAACCAAACAATTTTTACAAACAATCGATAAATCCTCCCCGACAGACACTATTGCACTATCACAACCAGATACAGAGCCAGAGAACCCTAAATGCGATCACTTTGGCAATCACTCTTATGCATTCACTATGTAGTTGGTCCACAAGAACCATTTCAAATTCAAATGAACAGAAATTTTAGTATTAAAAAAAGCCTGTATAAACTCAATTGTGTATGCGGAAACTCGAATTAATAAAGCTAGATAACTATCTAATTAATATTTTCTATGCAAAAGCCAATTGACAGAATCCTCCCAGGGACTCTTCACAACTGCAGTCAGAAACCGCCTTAGAAACCTTAAACGCCATCATTTTGGCACTCACTCTTAGGCATTCACTATGTAATTGTCCACTTGTGCAGTTTCAAACCGAAATGAAAAGAAATTCAGCCGGAAAAATAAGTCTCGATTATAATCCAATTGTCTAAGTGGATCAGACACGACAGCTACTACTGTAAAACAAAGTGACTGTAGCACTTGTTGCAACGAAACCACATAATCAAACTACAATCTGTTGAAATTGTGTATAATGAGTAGTTACACTTCCAGCAACGACACAAAAAAAAATGTTCAAGAGTCATCCATCAAGATAAGTTAACTTTCGTTTGAGGATCTGAGCGGCGAAGAATTTGACCTCGAAATCGGCGAAGAGATGCGGGAAGAGGCGACGGAGGTGATCGGAGGAAGTGAGTATCCACGTCGCCACCTCCCAGGCGGCGTCGGTCTTCTGGAACTGAATCAGCCATTGATTCGCCGCGACACGGTTGCACGATTGCGCGTCGTGGTTGAGCACGTTTACTGCTTGAGCTACCTTGATTTGCAGCTCCATTGAGATACACACACTCACTCTCTAAACTTGATTTGATTCGAGAAGTGAGGGTATTGTTTCCACTCTAAAAAGGGGGAAATAGGAAATGGATAAACAATAAGCGATGGGGTATGATGGAAGAGGGCTGGGTGTTCGACGCCTGCAATGATCTGATTTTGGTACGTCCACCGAAATTCACAACATTATGCACCCTCCCGATTCCGCACAACATTATGCTCTCCCCCTCCCAGAAGAAACGAACAGTATAGGATTTTTTTTTTTTTTATCAATCGAATAATTCGTAAATCCGGATGATCTTTTAAGTTAGTTTTTTATTGACGAGCTCACATCACAAAATATCTCGATACTCAACGAGTTTTGATTTCATGACATCTCCCCACATCAAAGGAGAAAGTATAGGGTTTATTCGATACTCCTTCCTCAAATAATTATTTTTAATTTTAATATAAATATATTTTTTTATTTTTTTATTTGATAATGAATTTATATTAATATAATTACATTACATCATCATCTTCTTTCTTCTTTCTCTTTTCTTCTCTTTCATTCTTTCTCCTAAATCCCATTCACTTTTCATTACCGTTAAAAAATTATTCTTTTTTCATCAAATTTTGTATAAATTCAACTCACATATAAAATCTCATCTTGTGTTAACAGCTGCAATTAAATTGAAACGGAGATAATAATATTTTCATATTTAGAAAAGATTTTCTAAAAAACTACAAAAAAACATAAAAAATTCAAGACCACTTTCCAAATCCTTAAAACCTTGATTACCAAGCCTAAAACTTGTTAAGAAAACATTTCAAGACAATGACTCGTTCGGAAAGTATCAAAATAAATATTCAGAGTTTAAAACACACTTGATTTAGTCAAAACAATTTGTGACAAACACATACTTCCTATGGAACTGGTCCCATTGCAAAACATTTTAAATGTTTCAGAACCTTTTTGGACTTTAGTGCTCCTAAAGACTTAATGAGTACTGGATTGTCATATCTTTATATTTGGACTACACATCTGAAGTCTCACAACAAGCTTCATCCATAATTAACCTTTCCAGACTTAACAGCTTTGGGAAAGGAACTCTATTTTGTTTTAACTTGTTAAGAAGTTACTAATCTTTGTTTCAAGAATGTCATGTACAAGTAAAGTGTTCATTCCATGTAATGCCCATCCTTCCCTATTCAAGGATCACAAGTTCAATCATTGAAAGGTCATAGGTGCGGTATAACAGGACACTATGCTCGAGAGTGCCGTATGACTATCGTCATCTGCTTCGCTTGCGGAGTGACGGGCCACAAGAGCAACAATTACCCTTAAAAGACACATATCGTGCACGAGCCTCCTTCCCCAGGCCCCTATAGAGATAGGGGTGAGGAATTCCTTATTGACCTAATATAATTTCATCCTCACCACTTCGATGTGATTTTGGAAATGGAATGCCTCGAGACACATAAGATAATTATTGACTGTGAGTAGAAACTGATCCACTTGAAGAGCCCTTAGGATGAAGATCGACTTCCACATAAAGGGCTTGCAACCAAAACTTCGGTTAGTGTCAGCACTAACCGCCGCCCAGAAACTATTGCGAAAGGGGTGTCGAGGCTACTTATGCAGCCTCAAGACCTCGCCCGAGGCAAAAAGAGATATTTCAGCGACACACATCATTAGGGAGTACACGGAGGTGCTACCAGATGACATCCCAAGGATGTCGTCAAGATGAGAGATCGACTTTAGCATCGACCTGGTACTAGACACGGCTCCTATATCGAAAGCACCCTATAGGATGGCCCCATCGAAACTGAAGGAGTTGAAAAAGCAATTCGAGGAACTACTCTAAAAAGGATACGCACGACCCAATGTCTCACCGTGGGGAACACCAGTATTGTTTTGTCAAGAAGAAAGACGGGAGCATGAGGCTATATGACGATTATCGTGAACTGAATAAGATCATGATTAGGAATCTGTACCCATTACCCCACATTGATGATCTATTTGATCAGCTACAGGGAGCTATAATCTACTCCAAGAATGACACATCCATTTTGGATATCATCAGCAACGCATTAGACCTACTGTCGTAGCTAAGATGACGTTTCTAACTCGTTACATTATGAATTCTTGGTAATGCCATTTGGACACACTAATCACGAACTCCACCTTCGTTTGGTTCGGGAAACATTACGGACACATCAACTGTACGTGAAGTTCAAGAAATGTGAATTCTGGATGAGCGAAGCAGTGTTTCTCGGGAAGTAGTGTCTAGGGAGGGCATTAGAGTTTATCCGAAGAAGATAGAAGCAGTCGCGGATTGGGCCAGACCGATCAATGCCACCGAGGTTAGAAGTTTTATCGGGTTAATAGGGTATTACCGATGATTCGTCAAGGATTTCTCCAAGATCGTGATGCCCTTAACGAATCTGAAACACAAGTCCTTGAAGTTCATGAGGACGGAACGATGCGAAGCCGCATTTAAGGAGTTGAAGAGATGTCTCACTATCGCATCAGTCCTCACCCTTTCAGCGGGAGAAGAGGGATTATGTGTCTACAGCGATGCTTCTATATAGGGTTTGGGGTGTGCATTGATGCAACATGGCAAGGTAATTGCAAACATGGCAAGATAACGCAAACCCTATGAAGCGAATTACCCGATACATAACCTAGAGCTAGCGGCGATAGTCTTCGCTTTAAAGATCTGGTGACACTACATATATGTCGTCATGTGTCAAGTCTTTGCTGACCACAGGAGTCTCATGTACATCTTCACACCGAAGGACATGCGACAATGGAGGTGGCTAGAGCTATTGAAGGACTAAGATCTGGACATTCAGTACCACTCTAGTAAGGCCAACGTGGTGGTTGATGCACTGAGCGGAAGGTAATCTTCAAATGTTAAGGATCACTAAAGCTGAGCTGATAGAAAATTTCAACAAGCTAGGGATAGAGATTGGAGCGACATCACTGGAGGGAGTAATGACAAACTTACAAATCCAACCAACCCTATAAGAGCATATTGTATAAGTGCAGCGGACGAACGAGTCACTTCAAAGGATCATGAATGAAATCGCCCAAGGGACGGGTCCATACAACTCCATGGACGCCTCTGCGTACCTAATGACCCAAACTTGAAGCGGATGATCATGGAAAAGGCACACCAGACACCCTACTACGTTCACCCATGCGATAAAAAGATGTATCAAGACTTGAAATAGAGCTTTTGGTGGGGAAATATGAAGAGAGAAATCGCGAAGTTTGTCACCAGATGCATCACTTGTCAACAAGTTAAGATCGAACATCAGCGGCCCGTAGGGTTACTGCAGCCATTGGAAATTCCTACGTGGAAGTGGGAATCAATCTCTATAGACTTCATCACTGGACTCCCAACGATGATTGGAGGAAAGAACTTGATTTGGGTGATCGTAGATCAATTAATCAAGTCAATTCATTTCCTACCCATCAAGAAAACGTGGAATGTGAAACGACTAGCGGAGTTGTATATAAACGAGATAGTCAGACTTAACGGAGTTTCGAGTTCAATCATATCAGACAGGGACACCAAGTTCCAATCACGCTTTTTGAAGGACATACAGGAAGCATATGGGACTCGACTGAACTTCAACACACATTCCATCCTGCCACTGATGGTCAAACGAAGACAACAATCCAAACACTTGAAGATATGTTTCGATCGTGCGCACTCGACTTCATGAGGTCTTGGGATGCTTATCTATCTCTGGTAGAGTTCACCTACAAAAATAGCTTCCATGCTAGCATTGGCATGGCGCCCTTCGAAGCATTTTATGGTAGAAAATATCGATCACTTGTATATTGGGACAATATCGATGATGTAGTGGCCTCAAGGCCCGACATGGTACAACAAATGACGGACACTGTCAAACTGATTACATCTCAGATAAAGACGATATAAAATCGACAGAAGAGTTATACTAATATGCCACGAAGATCGTTAGAGTTCGAAATTGGGAACCACGTATTTTTTAAGGTCTCCTCTACCAAGAGGGTGATGCGGTTTGGGAAGACAGGGAAGCTGAGCCCCTGATACATCGGACCGTATGAAGTACTAGAAAGAATCGGAGCGGTTGCTTACCGATTAACCTTGCCAACTGACTTGTCAGTAATACATGACGTATTCCACGTTTCTCAACTCGGTTGTACCTAGCCAACACAAGCCATGTTATCCAATTCGTAACAACAAAATTAAATAAAGACTTGACGTACGAGGAACAACCATGAGAGATATTGGACTGCTGTGAGAAAGTCTTGAAGTATCAGACGATATCTCTGGTCAAGGTTCGATGGTCGAACACTGAGACGTCGGAGACCACTTGGGAGTAAAAAGAGACGATGTGAGAACACAATCCTTATCACTTTCAACGTAATTAGTAATTTTTAAAAATTTATAGTCAAGATAACATACTTTCGAAAAAGAAACTTTTTAAAAGTTGATAATAATATACTGAAACAAGAAAATAAGTATAATAATTGTATTAATTATTGCGTAATGAGACAAACGCACGATAAGATCATCTAACTTTATTTTTAAACACGCGTTATGATTAAAAATTTAATATCTCAGAATCACATTTTAATTAAAAATCAAAAATTGTAGTAAAATATTAAGAATTACGGTATATTTATCTCACGATTTGAGAACATAATTTCTATCAAAGATAATTCTAAGGATAATTTGCATTATCCTAATTCGACCAACCATGAAATGCCACGTGGCCATTCACCTCTCTCCATTATATTTTCCTCCTTTATCCTTCCCGAGTCCTGACTCCTCTCTTATCCGCCACCACTCCCCACCACCAAACCCAGCCGTCGTCGCCCGGAACGCCGCCGCCGCCGCAGCTACAAGAGCCGTCGCCATCCCCGATCCATTCCCACCACCGACCTCTCCACACAAGACCGCCGCCCAGGCTGCCGCGTTGCCCGTTGCCGCCACGCCATCAACACCGTCAGCCCCACTCCCTCCTTCCCTTTTTCCTTCCTCTCCAACCACCACCGCCACTCACCAGCACTGCCATCCTCTCCCTTTCTCCTCGCCAGCCGCCGACGACCCAACCGCCGCCAGCAGTCAGCCGCCTCCCCTTCCCCTTCACTCCTTCCTCAGCTTCTGCCCCGCCGAATCCCAGCTACCGCCGCTGAGTCCAGGGTACTGCACAGCTGCTGCCGTCGCCGGGGTCAACCACCGTCACACCCAGCTGCTGTCGTCGAGCTCTGGCCACCAGCAGCGTTTCCGCGCGACGATTGGTCACCCAACCCCTCAAATTTCCCATGTTGCGAACTGAGATGTTGTGTGCGAGTGTTTGAGATGTGTGGTGATGGTTTGCTGGATTTTTGATTTCTTGATTGCTGTGATGTGGACTGTGGTGGTCGTGGAACTATGATCCGGGGGTTGCGGTGAGTTAGAGGTTGGTGATGATGTACGACGATCGGGTGGCTGTTGCGGTCATTGTGATGAACGTAAACTAGATACATGTGACATATAATAATGAATTATCAATTATTGATAAAATGAAAGCATACGAATGTATAATGTTAATCATAAGGAACGAATCACACTAACAATACAGCGCCTTAACATTGCACGCTCGCGATATGAATAAATATGAGCGATGTTTTAGGAATTTCAAATAGTAACAAAAGTTATGTACGCCACATGAGATGTTTGAACCCAAATAAGGACGTCGGGTCGTCTGGGATGATTAGTATTGGTGAGGGAGGACGATTAGCTTCCTCCTTGACAAAACCAAGTAATGATAACAAATCTAATATAAAAAATGTCCCTTTAAATTTTGAAAATGCATAAAGTATACTTTGTTACATTTCCGTCTTCTATGGAATTCCATGTAGATTTCCGAATTTAGATAATATATATTGAATGAATGACGTTTACATGTTCCACAAGTACACAAAAATGTTTTAGTATGTGTAAAGATTAGGGGAAAAAGAATAAAACCAATAGAACCATTAGCACCTCAAAACAACCAGTGTCTTTTGCTTCGTTTTTGCTGAACCAGAGCATCTGCATAAGAAATAGAAAATGATATTCTTCGGTGAACACACTCCTGTGTAAATTTGTTATGAAAGAGCTCCAGCATCTTGAGTTTTCGTGACAATGGTATCAAGAACAAACCTTTCAAGTCATACAATGAGTTGTAATGGACCTCTGACCAAAAGCTTAACCAGAGTTCTGTATCAAGACAAAAGGTAGGTTAGTGTTCATACCTATATACGCGACAAGATATCTTCAGGTGGTAAAACCGCGGAATGTTATAACATGCTCAAGAGAAAGATGAAACCGATTAATACAAAGTAAAATTTTCCTTTTCCCCCCTGAAAGTTGAATGTATTACTTCCAACACCTGATATCAAAAAACAACTGATATCTACTAAGAGTCAGATCTAGCGATCTCTAAGCAAAACATTGCCCCAGCCAAACCTAAGCCGAGCTACGCACTAGGAAGTCAATATATATTAAAAAACTAACTAATCGATGACCAGGAATTTTAACCACGGATGGGTTGTCAGGATAAAGAAAAGCCAGCACCTTAACAACAATCTCTCTTCATATTGAACCTTTAAACTGATCTCCAATTAGATGCTGACTAACGTTCACTATGATATATACAGCGGAAATTTCAAGCAGCAACCTTGAATGCAATGACCATTGGAAAAGATGTAATCACACACATATCAGTTCACTGGTCCGAACTTCAAACTGGAAATATGCTTGCATCGCCGCATTATGTTTCTTTATAATAGAATGCTAATTCTAGGATGAACTTGCAAACAATCTATAGAGCTACTGCTCCTTTGCTTAAAATAGCAGAAGAACATCATGGAAGATTGTGCTTATTAAAGCTTCGGGATTCCATTTCAAAATCAATTGACAATTAGAGAAATAGTTCGGGATTTTGGGGTTTGAAACGTGAAGATATATTTGGATGACACGGAATATTGAGATGTTAGATCTTTTGGGATACCATATTAAACCTCTAGAGTTCCATCTCAAAATCAATTAGCGATGAGAGAAGTAGTGCAGGATCTATATATATTGAATTTTGAGCTCCCAAATTCTAATATTCAACCGTGCTCACAACATAGAAAAAAAATGTCGAATTTTAATCTAGCAACTAAATTTTTCACTGAAGGTTAATTGGCTTTTCCTGGTTCTGTTGATAGCTTTGAATTATCGCTCAAGGTTCTCTCTTCACAGTAACAACATCATAGATGCAAAAAATGTAACATGAAGCAAACTAGCAATGGCATTACATGAACAATGAGATATGCTTTTATCATATAATAACAAGCAAATTCACCAAAGCTCAGAAAATGGAAAGATGTTTATCATCAAAATATCAGAAAATAGTTTTTATCTTGGGCTCGTTGCTGAACCAAACCTCGTTTATATTCCTGACACTGGGGAGCAATTTCGATGAAGCATGTTTCTCTGAATGAGGTTAAAAGACATATCTTGGCTGCAAACTGCAAATACAAAAGCTCTTATGAGTAAAATTAAAGGGTCGGTGGTTGAACAATTGGCATCGGCATTCCAAGTTAAGACACTAATACTTTTGTCACCCTAAGGACGGTCCATATATAAGCTGCAATTATGGAGCAGGAGACCATACTACTAAGAGCTTAAAGGCACTGAACTTGTATGCCTCTTAGCTTCTTTGAATAGTTGCAGTGTATAATCAAGAAAGCTTAAAGATGAAGGCTTTTCATAGTTATAGGGACAGACCAACTTGATTAAAGAAGAGACAAAATCAATGTTTTCCTTGTTAACCAGTGAACACATGAAATCAGTAAAGCAAACTAGAGAGGATCTACGAACTTCTACTTTCGAAGGCTTTCACAATCTAGTAGAACACAGCCCGCTTTTTGAGTGCCAAGAATGATATGAACCAGTCGAATAAAAAATGTGCTCAACAAGAGTCCAATGCACTGAATGTATGAAGGATCTGTTTTCAAAATTGGTTCCTAGGATAAAGTGCAAGCAATATTTTGGCACTGGTCGCTGTCCCTCGATAACATTTTTTTTTCCTTCATTTGAATAAACAACATCATATTGTCTCAAGGGTTGGCTGTCACTTGGCTCGATGGTAAATAACCCTTCCCTCAAACCATGTGATCCATGGCTCAACACTTATCGATCGTACCAGGAAACAGTCTTGTGTTGATCTAACAAGGCAAGACTGAATACATATTGTCTTCTTCACATCTTGCACTTGTCGAGATTATGTGGGTTTGCCTTTGACTTTAGTAACATATCTTGTTTTAACCTGGTAATTTTTTTGAAGGTTATGATTAAGTGTGAGTTTCTTCATTTCATCTTACTCAGCGGTGTTATCTTCACAAAGATGGATTATTCATTCTTTAATTAAGCTTTTTGTCACTAGAATGAATGCATACTCATTAGTTGATCATGTCATGTGGTCACTTTGTCTAGAATCAAAATTAATATAGGGGATTGTGTACTCACCAACTAGCCTAAGAGTTATGACAATACGGTGATACTGTCTCTCCTCATGATCAGCATTGCTAGGTATTTGGCTAACACTTATTTTGACGTTTGGTCTATGAATAAGACAATTCTGTCAAGGATGTCTAGACCATTGGCTCACTTCTCCACGGAAACAATTTCTCAATTTGTGAGATAAGACTTCATATACCCTCCCAGATCCTCCTCTAATGGGAACCATTGAAATTCGTTAAGACTTCATATTCACTGAGTACTTAACTCCATTTGGTTTTTGGGTTCGGAGGTTTTGGTCGAAGTTGTCAAACAATGAAACTAGATAGAAAAAAATCTCTTTAAAGATTGGGCAAAAAGACAAGGTCAAAAAGTATACAGGGCAGCAAATAGAAAACCTTATCAGCTGCAGCCTGTAAGGTAATATGGTCTCCCCACTCGCCAGATCTGTACACACAATTGAAGCAAGTATGTTCACTACTCTCTCTGAGATAAAACGTAAAAGCATGTAATCAAGCAGCAAAGATAACCAGATCTAAGGTAACCTACTTGGCCATTTTCTTGCAGTAACTCCTGTACTTCATGGGTACATAGCCTTCATATAAAGAACGGTTGTCTTTGAGCTGTTCAAGTGAAAAGAAACAGGAACAATTTATACTTACATCTCTGATTTCCATTGCTGTCTTTCTAATGAATGTAACCCATTAAGTAATAAGCCATTGCTTTACAGCAACAGTTCAGGTATCCCAATATGCAAGGTGAGTAAAGTTTTAAAGTTTGATGGGTCTTCCTCCCCATTTAGGATAGACTAGTGGAAGTTGTTAGTCAAGTTTTTGTGTTCTCCAAGAAGTTCAGTAAATGCAATGCTGAACCGAAGGAAATAGAAGTATATACAAGTGCTTAAACACAAACTGACTGATAAACATAAAGTCTTTTCTATATCTTTGTTGCGGACCTCACAGTACCTGTTTTATGACGGCCTTCCGCACATGCTTGTGATACTCGGGCGATTGGTAAATCTGATCTGAGAGTGCACGGAACTGCAGGCAAAGGCATAAGACAATGAGAATATCTTACCTATGATTTTCATTGTCGATAACATCACTCTACAAGAAACCCAAACTAGTGGTACAAGGACAGAAGGTATTATTTTGTAATTGAACATTCCCCATCAAACGAATGCCCTATTCCCCATCAAACGAATGCCCTATTCTCATGAATAACTTGTTCTACTACCATATGATACCTGAAAACAAAATGTTTAACAATCATGAAAGAAGGGTGAGTTTGATACCTGACAGTTTCCGTCACCAGAAACTATGACTTCATATAGACCATAAACATGCAACCTGAAAGGAGACCATACATATCCATAGATGATCAACAAAATAATCGGGCAAATTACATGGGATATTAATAGTGTTCAACCTTGTTCAATTATATGAATTGATATGAAAAAAAAATGATATACCCTTACATATAGAAAAGATAGTGAGCGGCGACAGAAAATCAACTAGTACAGACTTAACCAGTCAACCAAGAAGTACCAACACTACAGCTAATGAATTTGCTGAAGCTTGTAACTATTAGAAATTTAGAATATTGGAATTTCTATGCTAAACATTACCCCATGCTTGGCCTGATCTTATTTGCATTCCTTTCCCCTGATGAGTGGCCACCTCCACCGTTAACAGACCGAAAATTAACTATTTCAACTACTTTTTTCCTCAGCTTCTTGTTATTCCCCCAACAGTTCCACGTGAATGGAATCTCTCCAATAATATGACTTTGATGATACAACAAATTATCTTCTCTGAAGGATCTGCCTCTTTTTCCAAACCTTAAGTTGCACCAAGGAACTCTTGAATCCCTCAAGAAGCACTAGCAACCAACAATCAATGAGATTTTCCCGCTATGTCACCTTGCCTATCAAATTTGGAGTTTTGTGCTCTTTCAGCAATGAAACTTGACGGGACCTCAAATCACTTTGATCCACTTTCTACCAAGGGCTTGTTATTATGTTCAACTTCCGAGTTTAAGATGATCGAGCTATGCACACTTGGTTCAGCTACTCATATTTACCGTCTCCATATCCAAATGCAATCATAATAAACTGTTCTCCAACTTTCTTTCCTAACGTGTTGAATAATATTCTCTAACATAGCAACAACATAGTCGATCCTTGTCTGACATAATTATCTTCCATTGTCCTGGTAAGCTGTCACATCCACAATTCATCAGAGAAATGAATACCCTATTAGAATTCACTTTTAATTTCTTTCTCTGACTCTCCCTTCTTCTCAATGCCAAAGCTGAAGGAACTTCACTTCTTGAAAAGGGCAATTGCTCTTATGTCTATCTCTTCAAGCTGAAAAAGAATATGATTGGCATTCTAGTTCTTGAGTTCTTGACAACAGTTGCTCGGTTCGTGTCCAGCAAGGACAATGTACATAGCAGCCAAATCACAGTTGTCACGGTCGCTAATAAATCTCCATATGTGGGTTTCACTAATTGTTTCAAATTAAATCGGGATAATTAGTTGGTCTAATTAAGACAACCAGCTCTTATTTTAGTCTAATATGGGATTGGTTAGTGTGGGTTGGATAAATGTTTATTGGTCCATGATGAGAGGGCTCAATAATCGTTACATTATAAATTTAGATCGGAAAACTTTTTCTAACTCTAAGAGTGCTACCAATGACGACTCATCGACACTGGCCGACAGAGAAAATTTACATCAATTAGGACACCTTTTCTAACCCTAAGAGTGCTATCAATGATGACTCATCGACACTGCTCGACACTGCTCGACAGGCAAGTTGGGAAAGGTAACCAGTTGATATACATTTATAGAATAGCGATTATTGAGCCATTTTATTATGCGTCAATAAATATCTACCAAATTCATACTAATCAACCCTATATTAGACTAAAATAAGAACATGTTGTCTCACTTAACTACAACAACTGATTAATCCGATTTAATTTGGAAGAATTAATAAAACCCACATATGGAGATTTATTAGCATAAATCTAACTAATGTGTCACTAATGATAACTAGCAACCAGGTGACACAATTAACACACAATTAACACAACTAGCATTGCCAAAGGTCTATTGCTCATGACTTTGGTTCAACTACATCTTTAACTGCTCCTTGTGAAGAACCATTATGGTCTCGATCAATTATCCCAAGTAGACCTAGTCCTTTTCCTGATACTTTAAAGAGCTAAAAGATTATACCTTGCCATTGATAGGTTTTGTCACAATAGTTGTTACTGTATTGCTAAATAGTATGGCCTGATCTTTTTCCTAGGTTCATTTCTAAATTAAGGTACTGCACCACTTCTTGCATTACGTTGTTTCGTTGCAAGATAATTGTTCCGTGGGAAGCTACTGAATGGGAGTTAGATCACAGATATATAATCTTTTTCAAACAGTAACATTACGTGAACAAGACCATTAGATGAGAGCTGTGCAACTTTTGGCATCCAAGACTACTGAAAACACGGAATCGTAGAACCACATAGCCATCACATGGTACTTGTCAAGTGAGAAACCCCACGATACCGCTCAGACAAACTGAGAAGAAGGTCGCCTGTTGTGGGCATTTTTTCTTTTCCTTTCAGGTTCACTTTACTTTTTTGATGCAGAGATGACCTAAATATGATACAAACCTTTGGAGAAGACGCTGGTGATCCATATTGGCATCGCTTGCACTGGGGATGTAAGAATTTATCCTTGGAATGAGCTGCAAAATGTAAAAACAGAAAACCAATCGTCTCCAAATAGGTTTTGCATCGTAATGTATTTTATATACCTATTAGTGATTGTTTGCTTTCTCTGGATTAAGTCACTGACTATTATGAAGGAATGATGGGAAGATCAGGCTAGTGCTTTTGGAAGGGATTTATTGCATTTATCATGATTAGGGCTGCAAATGAACCGAACTGTTTCACGAACCTGTTTAGCTCGCCTCGATAAAAAACTCGGCTTCTCCTATTTAATGGAAGCAAGATCTAATGAGAATTATGATCTTTTCTTCCAAAACCTTTTCTATTCAACAGTGATGATCGTAGGCAAGTTCTCGGTGATCAATCGCTTAGCAAGGGAGCTCATACAGGTGAGCAAGTATCCAAAAGCACCGCCATCAATAACAATTCGAAGATTCTCATCATAAAAAGGGTTTGAGATGAGCGAGATATATCCTACATCATATAGCTATGTAGTCTTACCTCAGCTATGGATAACAGAGAGACTATTTCTTCGAAATATCTCACATAATATTTATTACAAAAATTATGAGGATATTTCATGGTACCCAAGCAGTGGAAAGAAGTTCCTGCTACTATAAACTCCCGACCACTTGGTTCATAAAAGGGACCACATTGCATTAAAATTGGGTTTTCTCCATGTTGTCAAAAAGAGTCTAAGTCGACCACCTTGGCATCCACCAAGGGTTATGAGCCTTCTAGGCCATGACATCTTCAACTCAGTCCGTGTTGCTCTTATCCTCATTTAATGGAGAAATAAAAATTAGGTACGTGCATCGTCATGACTATGGACTGTGGACCAATTACTTAAAGCTCAATCGGTATATGGACCTGCAAAGATCAACTGCTACACGGATCCACTCACAGATTCAGTTCCATGTAACTCAAAAGTTCAGGCATGCTTTCATACAACAGTTTAGTGGAGGAACTTTAGATTACCACACGGTGGGTGTTTTAGTCCCTAAAATCATTGTAATGCATAGTTTCTTAAAATGTGGTGTATTTGTCCCTATTTTCTAGAACATTGATACTGCTAATCAAAGTGCAACAAGGTTAACACCTTTTTCCAGGGCCACAGTTCCCCACATCATGACGTGAATGTTTTGGGGCAGAACAAACATAGGCATCTAAAAAAACAAACAAACAAACTTACATGAACTGGTGTGAGGTTGGAAAGGCGCCGGCCAACTGCACCATCTAGCTTGGCATACTCTTCTGATAATACTTGTGCAATCATTCGATCATCCTCAACATCCCGCTGGCTGCTCATTGAAGTTGAGCTTGAGCATTCTCCCAAACTATAAGTTCCATTTCTTATCATCGTTGTGACTGTGTATCCATCAGAAATGTAAGGGACAAGGATGAAAAAACAAATTATAAATATGTTTCTATACTTGCGACCTTTCTTATAACTGCAGAATTTCATGATTTAAACTAATGAAGTAAAGATCTGGGAGGTTATGGTTTGAGATTGGACGAACGACGTAGACATAGCGCAACAAATTCGAATTAATTCCTGGTTTGATTCTGCACGATAACTTGGTTTGGGTACTATTTGTGCAGTATTTGAACCCAAGTCAAGCCAATCTTTTCAGAATGTAATGCAAATTGAACTGGATCTAAAGTTTCATGAATGAAGTTGAAAGGTAAAACTGTGATACGAGAAAAGTAACTGCTCAGTAATCTATAAGATGGCCTTTGGGCTCGAACAAAGGCTTTCAAACAGGTAATTAAGAAGTGCGGATATCATCTGTTATTATATCAGGCAGCATTTGTCATCATTCAAAAGCTTGCATGCCAAATACTCCTAAAATATTTAGATAATGCTATCAACCAATCAACGAGCCAGAAAAACTTTGGGATCTGTTTTTCCTTTCCTTATTCCCATTAACTGCTGTTATTATGTTGCCTTAAAGCTCGAATATAGGCTTTGAAACAGGTAAGAATTAGAATGAAAATGGCAATGTTGACTAGTACAAAAAGGCTCGAAGGAAACTTTTGGAACTCGACCTCATGATCTAGTGCAATGAAATGGTGCGATCATGTCAGTTATAGAATTATGCCCCATTTGGTTCAAGCTAAAGGAAGGGGGAATGGAACAAGTGATTCTCATGGAATAGACAAAAAACTGTTTGGTTTCTCAAGGTCTACGGAATACATGATTCAGCCAGGAGTGGTATTCCAGCCAAAGCCCGGAATTGCATTCCTTACCTACCCCCCGGTATTCAGCTATTCCTCCTCTACACAATAATCGAATTTCAATTTTTTAAGGAATTTTTGTTTTTGGAAAAAATCTGCAGACCTTTGTCCTTTGAATGAAATTTTTTATGAACAGTTCGCTGATTTTTTGGACATTTTTTCCGGCATTGTTTTGAGTAAATTTCCAAATTAATTGGAGTTTAAATTTAATCTTCATTCATTCCAACCTAATCAACCAAACACTACAAGCGGAAAGGAATCATTGGTTACATTACGACCTCCTTCCAAATAATCGCTTGTTCCATTCCATCTCAACATCATAACTGCAATCCAAACGCTACCTATCTAGAAAATTATTGCATATGTCCAATTAGCTACGAGCCGGACAATACCAGAAATGTGATAGCTAGGCACTGGGGTTAGGATGATGATGAAGCTATCAAATACACAAGGGCATCATCACTCTTGCTCGTCCTCATCATCTTAAATATATAATTGGAAGGTACTGATTCTTTTATCCGTCTGTTGGCAATGAGTTAATATGAGTTACTGAAAGCTTCATTCATCACTAAATACAAGGGTTGAAACTAGTATACAGGAAATAGATTTTGAGTAAAGTCTCATCACCGACTCTGCCCAAATCATCATATATAGTATGAATCAAAGATCCCAAACAGAAAGAATCTAGATCAACTACCAATCACGACAGACAAATCAACGAACATCCTTGCGAAAACCTGGATCTGTCGAAAAAATAATTCTACCAAAAGTCTGAACTGATGGTTGAAGACCCATTAAGGATCTTAACAGGACCATCATAGATGAGAATCTAAGTTCAATTGGTTCAGCACAACGATACATATAAGAGGAGATGAGAAAACTGTAAACAGAAATGCGATACCTGGGGACGAGGAATCGAAACGTGATGCTGGATGGAATTCAATCGACAATGGGAGATCGAGATTGAGTACGGGATAAGGAAATGGTGAAAGATGTTTCGTTTCTCTCACGCGATGGCGTGGTGTTGAGAATGAAGGAAACTGTGATTGATGGGTAATTCCGCGTGTATCCCGACCGGGTCGCCACTGTCAATCATTCTCTAATAAGAAATGACAAGGTGAGCTTCGAGTTGCACAGGATTTGTATAAAGCTATTCTAATTTATTATTTTCTTCATCTTAATTGATCGAATTTATAAATTTACATGTATGTTCAATTTGATCTGATTTTGATAAATATTACTGAAAAGAGAAAGTTAATGGGATATATTATGACAGATGGAAGAGAGTTAATAAAATGTATTACTTTCACGGTTACAGATAAATTATGATTTGTTGACTTGACAAGATTTTTAAGAAATATATTAATTATGGTGTTTTATCTTTATATCCTTGTGAGTGAGTGGAAGAAATTGTGAGTGAATAAAAATAGAAAAATAATGAAAGAGAAAATGATGTGATATAAAATAACAGTAATTTGTCGACTTCCTCGGTTACAGATAAATTATGATTTGGTGAGTTGACATGATAATTAAGGAATGTATTAACTATGATGTTTTATCTTTATATCTTTGTTTGTAAATGAAAAAAATTATGAGTGGATGAAAAGAGAAAAAATAATGAAAGAGAAAATGATGTGATATAAACTAACAGTAATTTGTTGACTTTCTCGGTTACAAATAAATTATGATTTGTTGACTTGATACGATTATTAAGGAATGCATTAATTTGTGGTGTTTTATCTTTATATCCTTGTGAGTGAGTGGATGAAATTGTGAGTGAATGCAAAAAGAACAGTTTCTAGTATTTTCAATTCATTTGAGTTATTTTTATTTTATTTTAAGCCTTTTGAAGGGTTTTGAGTGTTTTAAACTCATTTCAAGGTTTTTTTTTCATAATTTCTTATGTTTTCAAGTCATTCGAGTAGTTTTTATGTTGGTTTAAGCCTTTTCAAGGGTTTTTTTTAGTGTTTTAAGCTCATTTCAAGCTTCCTTTCAAAGTAATGAGAGAGAAAATGATGTGATATAAAATAACGGTAATTGGATATTTTGGTATTTTAAAATTGTTTAAAATGAAAATGTTATAATTTATATGAGAAGTCCATTTTTAGTAATATATCGTAATCTATCTAAGACGGATGGAATATAATAGATAGGTTTATTTTCAAATAAAGAAGTGTTATAATCTTTTTGGGACATTCAAAAAGAAAAAGAAAAACTTTTATGAGTTATCATTTCAAAGATTATATTCTCATAAGGTAACATATAAGATCTTAAATTAACACAAAGGTCAGTGATGTGTGTGTAACCAAACGTATTTTATTCATTTTAAACCTAATGTTTTGTCGCGTTTGCATCCATCTTACTGTGTTTTTAGTTTAGTTTGCGTTTTTGGACTTGGATACTGTTGTTTGTGTGTTTTAGTCGTAGGTTTGATTATGGAAAGACGGTGTTTAACGAGTTCTTGGAGGACGTGTTTTGATACTGATTTCTATGATCCAAGAGTACGATTTGATGTACTAAACATCTATGGACGTGTTCGTGGTTGTTTGATGATGTTTTAAAATGAAAGGACTTGATTTGAAGTTGTAACAACCTCTAAGAAAGTTGTAGTGACCAGTACACAACTTTGGAATCCATGCAGGACGTACCCGACAGTGTAACGACTATTACAAGCTCTTATAGAACGGCCGTTATAGTCATTAATCCTGAAAATCCAAAAGTAGCACACACTTGTAACAATCATCACAGGCCTTGTAACGATGGTTACAGAGGTTTTTGTTGTTTTTGTTTGAATTTCGAATGACTTTGGCATTTTCTTATTAATACCCCGAGGAGAGTCATTTTCCAGAGGTTTGAGAGAACGAATGCCTTGGAGATTGGATCTTGGTGTAAGGTTATGGATCTCATTAATTCATCATTGGATCTTCATCGTTCTATACTGTATTGTCTTTCTTTCTCTGATTATCTTCAGTTTATAGTTATGATGATGCAATATGTGATGATGACTATGAATATGAGTGAGTAGTCGCATAGCAGGGATAGATTAATGAAACTCTAGTTAAAGTGGATCATGTGATGAGTTTGATCACTGAAATCAGATTTGTATATTATGATTGATGCATGAAATCCGACCTCAATTAATTATGTGTTGAGAAATCAACTAGATTGATCACATATTGATATCATAACCTAATTATTAATTACGCCAAGTGATTAAATTGGTATCAAAATAACGATTCATGATTTAAGGTTATTGTCATGACGTTATTGATTATTTGCATGTGTACATGATAGTTTAATTTCATTGTTATTCATGTTCGTGCTTGGTATATTCTCTTGCTTTTATTCAATTATTTATTTTTGATATATATGAGCTCATCGATATTTTAGGAATAAAAAGTTTAGGTTAATTATACAAGCTTATTGGTAATTAACACTTAAGCGAATGTGATATTTTATGCCCAAAGATATCACGTCCAAACCATCCAAATAACGAATGTATATGATATTCATCCATGATTGATCCTAGAAAGCTAAACCGTAGTTAATCGACATCTCTATGTTATTCCCACAAGTACAACCTAGAGGGGGGATAAATATGTTGTTTTAAAACATTTTTGATATAAGACAACAGAGTGTTTAACTAGTATGCACTAGTTATTCTTGCAGACTACAAGATTTGTCTGCTACAGAGACTTATGCTTTCAAAGGTTGTCTCTTTGCACTCTTTAAATTATTTCTAACAGTTTTAATATGCAATCCAATGCAAAGAAAAGTAAGGATATAGGATTTTATGCTGGTTCAGACACTCGTTATCAACTGATCAACGAAAGCTTACTCCAGTCTTCCCTTGGGGACCAGTGTAGTCAAGCGAAGAGGTTAGTTCACTATCTTCTTGTTTTTGGCTTACAAGAAAACCCCTTTACAAGTTCATAACTTGCTAAAGGATAAGAACTTATATCCATGCACAAATCCTTTTTTTACTGTGCTGCAACTTCTTGTTCTTCAAAACAGATTGGTGAACCCTCTTTTCCTAATTCTTCGTTCCAACTCACTCGGACGATTGCATAATGATTTCTGATTTTTCTTCTTTTTGAGAGTGTTCAAAATATCATCGTCCACTCACTTGTTATAAGGTCCAAGATATAACCTAGAGGAGGGGTAAATAGGTTAATTCGAGTTTTAACAAGTTTATGCAACAGATTATATTTTTACAGACCACTTTTCTATGCAGACTACTTGGGTAGTCTGCAGCTAACACTTCAAGGTCTGCTGCAGAGACTTCAATTCTTGAATTTTATCTCTGTGAAGGTTGATTCCTAACAGTTCTAAATAATAGACAATGAAAACAAGTAAGGGACAGTGTTTTTACTGGTTCAGACACTTGTTATCAATTGATAAACAAAAGCTTAGTCTAGTCTTTCCTTGGTGACCAGTGTAGTCAAGCCAAGAGGTGAGTATCACTATATTCTTATTTGTAGCTTACAAGATAACTTCTTTTTACAAGCTAAACAACTTGTACCAAAGACAAACACCCACGATCTTCACACAAATTCAGTGATCTGAACTTTGCTACAAAGGGTGTTCATCGGTAGACTAGTGAACTCTCTTCACTGTGAATTTCACAATTTAGCTCTCTTGAATAATCTTTGAATATTGATTTCTTTGCACTCTTGTCTGTCAATCCTTATTCAACAACCTTAATCAAAGAGCTTCACCGGTTTCCTTTTATAGGCTCGGAAAACAAACCTAGCAGCATTGCAATGTTTCTGATGTTGACACTTTGCCACTCATGTCCCCCACCTTCTTGTTTCTGATGCTGGCAGTCCACTAACTCCAAAATTTGTATCATTGTTGCTTTAACTCAAATCGTTTTTTGACTGACTCCAACCACTTTCAGCAACCACCTCAGTCTATTACACCTTAGTTTACATACTGTACCGTGAGACCTCGTCTACACTAGTCCCTGCTGCAACTCGTCTGCATCCAGATCTGTTGCACATTGATGCATTCTGTGTTGGTCTTTGTCTGCAAGCTCAATCCTAGATAGTGAAGACTTTGACGTTCTTTTGTTTCTCATCAATGTCTTAGTTGTTTATCCAATGTCCTTTGTAGTAGTCTACATCTGATGGCTCATCTGATCTTCATCATTTGCAACCGTCTGCTCTCCAGCATCCAACCTAGACTGCAACTACCTACTTGACTTCTAGCCTAAACACACTAACTACATTATGACTAATACATCTAAGTTTTGGTTACATCAATTTCTATACAAATTGGAGGGATTGCACATTCCTATCAATCTCTCCCTATGCTAACAAAAACTCCTATGTAATACAACAAGAATACAACTTTTCTAACTGAAAAATTACATTGTTTTTCGTTTTACAAACCAAAAACATAAAGAAAGAAAAATAAAGAGTAGTAGAGATATTTATACTTACCTTTGATGCTCCTTTCCTTTGCTGCGCTGACTCTTATGTTATTCTTCTGATCGTCTGCTGCGCTTGGGGGTCCTTTGCTCTGAATCTCTGTGATGTTGATGCCGTCTTCGTTCTTCATAAGATTTCCCCCCTGAGTCTTGTGCCCTGAGGTCTGTTCCTTGTGATGTCTAGATCTTTTGGCAGACCTTTCTACTTCTTCTTCTTCTGCTCGGTGCTTTACTACAGAAGACTACTTCTCCTCTTTTTTGTTTCTATTGAGGGTAGAGGGTAGAGCTTCAATGGCACTCCTTATGCTTTTGAGTTCAGTGAAGACCTTCTTCTGCACGACTTGAAGTTGTGTTTCTAGCAGTCCCATCCTTGTGTCATTGTTGCGAATATGTTCACTGAGTTGGTGTTGGGTAGTCTGCACAGCAGTTTGTATCCTTCTTAGCTCAGTCTTGGTTTGACCTCTGAATGTGTTGAAGTTGAAAGTGCTGATCTGTTGATCCTGAAGATTCATGGATTTGGTTTGTTTCAGTTGATCAATTACACCAGCTGCCAAATTGTCTAGTGTAGAGGGAAAATTTTCAAAGGTCTTGTGTCTGACATGCCATTCTGCTTCTAAGTCTTCTACAATTGACTGCAGAGTTTCAAGAAGATTATGATATGCATCTCTGGTCCATGAGTGCATGTCTTGATCCAGCTTTCTAAATCTGTAGCCTATGGTAGTTTCTGAAGGTGATGATGGTACTTGTTCGGCTGTTTGTCTTGGCTACACTGAGACTATCTAAATGCCGTCTTCAAAGGCTTTCTTTAGATTCCTGATTGTTGTTCGTGTCAATGATCTAGTATCCTTTGTGTTGTAGAGATCCCACTGTCCAAAGGCACTGATGCTTCGGATGGTGGATCTACTCCGGTGTGCGTCAATCCAAATAAGGAAGGGGGTGTGAATTGGATGATCATAAGATTATGAGCATCATCGTGAGAAGGAGTGACTCCTGCTGCAGTTTGAGCATCAGTCGTTTGCATTGTTGTTGCCTCTTCTGCTCCTTTTGATGGAGTTGCCTCAGCTATAGTGTTGGTTACCTCTACTACAGATGGATCCTCTTCAAGTGCTTCTTCAATTACTTCTAATTATTCCTCGATAGCAGGCTATTCAGCTTCGATTGGTTCTGTTGATTGAGCCTCAACTGCTTGTTCTTCAACTGCAAGGGTAATGACTATTTGGGTTTCTGCTATAGATTCTTCTATAGCATACCCCTCAGCTGCAGCTACATCAGTGGGTGGTTCCATTCCTATGTCAGTTGTATGTCCTTCAGTAGATGACTTGACTCCTTCATCCTTTGTAGATTATTCTGCTGCAGGTTCCTTAGCTACGTGTTCTACTGCAGGGTCTACTGCATTGACCTTGGTTAAGGTTTGCTCTTTTATGCCTTCCTCATCAATTTGATCAATGATTATATCATCATTTTTCTGAGTCTCAGGTTGTGGCTGATCACCACCATCATTTCCATCATCTCCTGATGGTTAATTTTCTCCCAAGTCAGGTTTTGAGAGATAGTCATATATCTCCTCTACTGCAGCTTGCACATGCTTAATTAAGAGCTTCTTGAGCTCTACCTCGATAGCAGGGGTGTTTACAAACTCAATAGGCCTGAGTATTGCATGCCTGAGTCTAGTTGTCTTCAAGGTAGAGTCCTTGAATTCGAGTGCGCCCTTGAGAAGAATGTGTGCCTCATTTGGTCTTGTTGACCTGCTGGCTATCTTCTTTTGCAATTGAGCTAGTTGGACAGCCTCTGCATCGTAGATGGTTGTCCAGACTTCTGTTGTAGTAGATGGTTGCTCTTCTGCAATCGTAAAAGTATTCATTCCACTACTTGTGAATGGAATAATTGCCGTGGATTTACCTGTGTTGTTCTACTCCTCTGCTGCATTTTGGAGGGTAGTCTTCATGTTGTCCTTCATGTCTTCTCTTCCCCCCTTGAGGCCTTGAGGGTTCTTGTGAAGGCTTCCTGTACTTTGTTGACCTTTCTCCTTCTGTTGTAACTTGAGGTCTTCGTTTGAGCACTACGGTAGACTTTTTCTTTGCTGTTATTTCTGTTTCCTTCTCTTCTGATACTGCATTCTCTCTCTTTTTGTTAGCATCTCCTTGAAAAACTGTTGTAAGGGCTTCAACTGCAGTTTTGAGAGCTCCCATCTCCGAGTAGGTGACTTGTTGAGCAGTTATGACTTTTGTAGTCTCAATTTGCAGCTTCTTTTCCATTAGACTTAGTCTTTTGTCATTGTTGAGAATATGTTCCTGAAGCTGTCTTTTGTCTTTGAGTGGTCTGAAGTGAGGTCTACAGTCTGCACAGATCTTCTGAATGTTGACCTCTGAGTTTGTTGAGATTTGAGGAGGTGAGCATGTATTGCTGAAGATTGATGGCATTGCTCAATTGAATCTGTTTTAGAAGGCCTTCAGCCATGCCAGAAAGGATATCATGAAACTCTTCGAAGCATTTGTTTTTGGTTTCCTTTTGTGAGGCAAGCTCGTCTGCAACTGGTTTCAGTTTGTCAAGAAGGTCCAATAAGAATGTGCAATCCCTTCAATTATATAGAAATTGTAATAACAAATCTAAGATGTATTAATCATAATGCAGTTAGGTTGTTTAGGCCAGAAGTCAAGTAGGTAGTTGCAGTCTAGGTTGGATGCTAGAAAGAAGACGATTGCAGATGATGAAGATCAAATGAGCCACAAGATGCAGACTACTACAGAGGGCTTTGGATAAATAACTAAGGCCTTGATTAATAACAAAAGAACATCAAAGTCTTCAGGATCTAGAAACTGAACTTGCAGACGAGGACAACCACAGAATGCATCAATGTGCAACAGATATGTGTGCAGGTAAGGTTACAGTAGGGATTGATGCAGATGAGGTCTCACATTACAACATGCAGACTAAGGTGCAGCAGACTAGGTGGGTGTAGCAGAGGTGGTTGCTGATGGTGGGGTTAGAGGTCTGGAGTCAGTCAAACGAAGATTTGAGTTAAAACAGCAGCGACACAAATTCTGGAGATAGTGGACTTCCAGCATAAAAAACAAGATGGTGGGGGACACGAGTGGCAAGATGTCAGCATCAGAAACAGTGTCAAGCTGCAGTAGGTTCGTTTCCTAAGCCTATAAAAGGAAACCAATGAAACTCTTTGAGAAATGCTGCTGAATAAGGATTGAAAGACAAACGTGCAAAAGCAATCAACATTCAAAGATTACTCAAGAGAATTGAATTATGAAAGAAGAGTTCACTAGTCTGCAAGAAAAACACTCTCTGTAGCAGAGTTCAGATTGTTGAATCTGTGTGAAGATAGTGGGTCTTTATCTTTTCTACAAGTTGTCAAGCTTGTAAAAAGAAGTTGTCTTGTAAGCTAAAAACAAGAAGATAGTGATACTCACCTTTTGGCTTGACTACACTGGTTACTAAGGGAAGACTGGACTAAGCTCTTATTTATCAAATGATAACAAGTGTCTGAACCAGTGTAAATACTGTGTCTTTTTATTTGCTTTCATTGCTTGATATTTAGAAGTGTTAGAATTCAACCTTCACAGCCAAACAGAGACAAATTCCAAGAATTGGAATCTCTGTCGTAGGCCTTGAATTGTTAGCTGCAAACTTCCCAAGTAGTCTGTATAGAACAGTGGTCTGTAAAATCATAATCCGCTGCATAAAATTGTTAAAATTTGAATTAACATATTCACCCTCCTGTAGGTTATATCTTGGACCTTACAATTGGTATCAGAGCCTGACTTTACAGACTTAACAGTTTTTGGAAAGAAAAAGCCATATTTCTTATTTGCAAAAGGTTACTAATACTTTGTGTGTGTGAAGATCATCATCAACAATGGCACTACCAAAGTTTCCCAAATGTCCTCACAGTGGAGAACCTTCAACTTGCTCTTTTGACAAGTACAATCACTGGAAACTAAGAATGTTCGCACATCTCTACTCAATAGACGAAAGGATGCAAGACATTGTCTTGGAAGGACCTAATATTCCAATGATGCCTGATCCAAAGGATTCAACAAGAGAAGTACAACGACTTGGATCTGGAGATGGTTGATAGAAAAGCTATAAATCAAAAATTCAAATCTCTTGATGACAACATGTTTGAGATAGTGGTTCATACTAAAATAGCAAATGAAGCATGGGAGGCTCTACTACTAAGAAATGAAGAAATCAACGAGATCAGGGAAAATAAGAAGGATGTATTAATACAACAATACGAATTGGTCTCAATGAGATCTGATGAGAATCTGACTACTTTCTTCGAAAGATTCAATGTTCTCATCAACAATCTCAAAACCTTAGGAAAAACTTTCGAAAACAAAGAAGTTAACCTAAAGTTTGTGAGATCTCTTGTTGAAATCTAGAATACAAAGACCATAGTTATAAGAGAATTCAGAGATCTAACAAAGATGTCCCTGGCTCAATTGTATGGTGTTTTGCATACCTACAATCTTGAGGTTGAACAAAAGTAGCAGATTGATGATGCAAGAAAGGCGACCAACACAAGACTTGTCTGGACCAAAGTTTAAGGACCACAACAAAGTCACCTATGGAAGAAAGGAAAAAGGCAAAGGTTATGCAGCAAAGACATGGAGTGACACAGACTCTCATGATGAAGATATCATATCAAATGCTCAACTATGTCTCATGGCCAGAGAAGATGATCAAAAGCAGGTATTTGATCTCTCTGACTCAGAGGTCACCATAGAGGAATTAAAAAAAGTACTTCAAGAAACCTCTGAAAGCTTTATTCCCCTTTTAAAGGAAAATATAGAAAATCTTAAGTAGATTACAATTCTCAACGAGAAATGAAACTTAAATGAAGAGACTAATAATAGTCTAATCAATTCTCAAGATAAACTGAAAGAAGCAAATAAAAAAGTGAAACTTCTCAATATAGTAGTGGAAACACTTACATTAAGAAACACTGAGCTTCAGAAGCAAGTGGATGCTTGAAATGACAGGACCTTAGATCTGCAAAAATTGCTCAACACAGATCAATCCTCCTATGATAAAACTGGGTTCGGATATAATGACTGGTTGAACAAAAATGCAGATAAAAAGGTCATTACTAAGGAAGCTAAGAAGACCACTGTAAAAGTTCTGCAAAAAAAGAACATTTCTACTGCAGCAGGTGTACGAAAGAAAAATGTCTCTACTGCAGCATATGTGCATAAGAGCCAACGCTCTGCCGCACATACTATGCAAAAGAGCAAAAGCTCAACTGCACAAATAGTACTGAGTAAGAGCATTATGCTCAAGAGATCTCTACTGCAAAATAAGATCTCTACTACTCAAACTCAGAAGAGTTGGAGCAGATTACCAATACGTGCTTATGATAAATACCATAAGGACCAGAAGGCAAGAAATTCTAAAAAGGAATTCAAAGAAAGGCCTTATGAAGCTCAGCATACACCTAACTACTCAGTATGGAACAACTTCCCCAGAATGACTTGGAGAAAGCCATATTTGAGACACATCTGCTCATGCTAGGAGCAACAAACAAAGTGGAGCAGACCACTAAGAAGCATAAGACCAAAGGTCTACTGCTTTACCTTTGGCAAAATTGGTCATAAATCATTTGAATGTTGGAACTCACATAAGAAGATAATTCAAGTGTGGATTCGAAAAACTAACCAATTAGGAGTCAAATGAGTGGGTACCATGTACAAGCTCTCCATGTTTTCATTGCAGGAAAAATGAATGGACATATGGTACCTGGACGGTGGATGCTTAGGACACATGACAGGAAACAAATCCATCTTTGAAGACTATAGAAAAAAAAGGAGCTCTTATCATATTTGGAGGAGGAAAGACAGGTACAACTAAAGGTTATGGAACCCTTGGTACATGTTCCTTAATCTTTAAAGACGTTGCTTATGTTAAGGGCTTAGAACATAACCTGCTATCCATTAGTCAATTGTGTGATAAAAACTATGATGTGTCATTCACTTATGATACATGCAAAGTAAAGAATAAAATCACGCAAGAAGTCAAATTACTAGGAATTAGAAAAGAAAACATTTATGCAGTAGACTTTGATTCATCACAGTCAGAAAAAATAACATGTTTCTATACTAAAGAAGCTGAAGATACAAACTGGCTATGGCACAAAATATTAGCTCATCTTAATTTAAAAATTATAGCCAGACTATCCTCTGAAAACCTAATAAGAGGACTCCCTCAAATAAAATTCAAAAAGGATAAACTATGCAGACCATGTCATGAAGGAAAGCAGACTAGGACAAGCTTTAAACCCTTTAACTCCTTAGAATCAATAAGAATTCTTGAGTTGTTACATATGGATCGTTTTGGTCCAGTTGAGGTGGAAAGGTTAAACAGAAAAAGGTGCACTCTAGTTATAGTACATGATTACTCCAGATATACTTGGGTAATGTTCTTATATAAAAAGAGTAAAACATGTAGTCTGCTAACAAGGTTCCCTAGACAGATCCAAAATGAAAAAGGAATAGCATTAATCACAATTAAAAGTGATCATGATACTGAATTTGATCAGGCAGGAATAGATCTCTACTACAATGATCATGGAATTAAACACAACTCCTTAGCACCTAGAACATCACAACAAAATGGTGTGGTTGAGAGAAAGAATAGAACACTCATAGAGGCAACTAGGACAATGTTTTTTGATGCAAACTTATCTAAAAACTTCTGGGCAGAAGGAGTTAATACACCGGCTATACTTAGAATAGATGCACAATTCACAAACTTTATAAGAAAACTCCTAGGAATTGTGAAAAGGAAATACACCAAATGTCAAATACTTTCATGCTTTTGGATGCATATGCTATATACATAGTAATGATAAAAGCTATCTACAGAAATTTGATCCTAAGACATGTATCATTTGATGAAAAAGAAATATTCATAAGGGATGCAAATGTATTTGATGAGGAATGTGCATGCAATGAACAGGCTACAGAAGAGGTCATTAAGACTGCAGACAAGGAAGAGTTGTCTGTACACAATGACATTGCAGCAGAGGCAGAAGAACAACCTCAACAACAATTGGAAACTAATGAACAAGACAAAAGAAGATGGATTAAGGCACATACACAAGATGACATAATAGGAGATAAGAATGCATCTGTGTAGACTAGAAGGGCAACAAATGCAGAATGCCTATCCGCTTGTTTCATATCTGAAATAGAACCAAAGGTAATAAGTGAAGCTCTAAATGATCCAAACTGGATAGAAGTAATGCAAGAAGAACTAAATGAGTTCCAAAGAAATAAGGTATGGTATCTTACACCAAGACCCAAAAACTATTCTGTGGTAGGCTGCAAATAGGTATTTAGAAATAAATCTGATGAAAATGGAATAGTCATCAGAAACAAGGCTAGATTAGTTGCTAAAGGGTACTCACAAGAAGAAGGAATTGACTTTGATGAAACCTTTTCCGTTGTAGCAAGATTAGAAGCCATAAGAATGTTTCTTGCCTATGCTGCATATCAAGGATTTAAAATCTATCAAATGGATGTAAAAAGTTTATTTCTAAATGGAAAGCTGCAAGAGGAAGTTTATGCTGAATAACCTCATGGCTTTGAAGACTCTGAATATCCAAGATTAGACAAAGCTCTATATGGATTAAAACAAGCACCAAGAGCATGGTATGAAACCCTCTCAAAATTCCTATGTGAAAATAAATTTGAAAGATGAAAAATAGATACCACTCGGTTTCTTAAAAAGTCTAAGGAACATATATTGTTAGTACAAATCTATTTGATATTATTTTTGGGTGCACTAATAATAAACTTTGTCAAAGATTTACAGAACTAATGAAATCTAAATTTCAGATGAGTTTAATGGGAGAACTAAAATATTTTTTAGGACTTCAAGTACAATAGTTAGAAAGTGGAATCTTTATAAATCAATCCAAGTACTTAAAGAACACAATTAAAAAGTATGGATTACACAATGCTAGTCATATGAAAACTCCCATGAGCACTTCAATAAAGATAGATAAAGATCAACAAGGAAAGAAGATAAATCAAACCATGTACAGAGGAGTAATAATGTCATTACTTTATCTTACTGCAAGCAGACCATACATTCAATATTCAGTTTGTGTCTGTGCAAGGTATCAATCTGATCCCAAGGAATCCCACTACATTGCAGTAAAGAGAATTCTGAGATATCTCAAAGGAACTCCAAACCTTGGTGTATAGTATCCAAGGGAATCAGATTTTACACTAACAGGTTTTTCAGATGCAGACTTTGCAGGTTCTAGAGTTGACAGGAAAAGCACTAGTGGAGCATGTCAATTTATTAGTGCAAGATTAATTTCCTGGTTCAGCAAGAAGTAGACGACTGAGTCAACCTCTGCTACAGAAGCAGAATACATAGCTGCAGGAAGTTATCCTGCGCAAATACTATGGATGAGGTCACAGGTTGCAGACTATCGTATTACATTCTCTGAAACTTCTATATTTTGTGACAACACGTCTACAATGGTAATTTTAAAAAATTTAGTTTTTCATTCAAGGACCAAACATATTGATGTCAGATATCACTTTATCAAGGATCATGTGCAAAAAGGTCACATTAAATTGGAATATATTCCAATAGAAAAACAAGTTACAAATATTTTTATAAAACCTCTTGATGAGAGTAAATTTACTCGGTTTAGAGGAGAATTGGGAATACTTGATTTAAAACAGTAAAACTGGTAAAAAATGCTCTACTGCTCTACTGTATATGTAGAATACAGAGTAGCATTATTTATGCATATGGGCATTATTGCTCTACTGCATGCTGCATACGTGGATGCAGACAAGAAGCAATATTGCTTTAATGTAATTTATTTTTGGAAAGAATATTAACTTTACAAAAATCGTTTTGCACACAAATCACGCAACGGTCAAAACAATTGGCTGACACTGTGTAACGACTAGAAACTTCTAGCAACGGTAATATTCTTTAGAGACTGTAAAAAGAGAAATTTTCTAAACAAAAATTACTTTACGCTCTCTCTCATGCTCTCTTTCTCTCTCTAAACACTTAAAGCTCTCTCTAATCTTGAACCCCTCTACTGCAATCAAGATACGAAAACCCTAACTTTTAATTTCTCTGAAGTTCAACTTTAAAACTCAAGATCTTTCAAACTCATTTTTCGAAATGGCCAACACTCCATCAAACATTTCAAAGAAGAGTTCTAAGTCCGATGATTCGAGCCCATCTAGAAGGATCGAACTCCAAATTGGAGTTGTGTTCGACTGCAGCAGCGCTCGAAATAAATCAGATGAAGTAAAGGAGGTTGCAGATCTTATTCAAGAAGCTGAACTCAAGAATTTCTGTGAGCAAATGAGCAGAATTAATGAAGAAGAGGTATTTGATCTTATCAAGAAAGCAAAAGTGACAGATAACTTGCAGTTAATCTCCTACACCCCTACTGCATCGAAGATAGCCATCTACATCAAGACTAACGACCTTGCTCAGACCTTCAACCTTTACAATAAAGGATCGAGGATAATTCCACCTGAAACTGTGACAATAGGGAGGCATGCCATGCTTCCAGAAGATAAGTGGAATGAAGGTATAAGAACTATAAAGAAGTTCTTATCCAAACAACACAAACTGCTTGGTGACATAGTTAAGAAAGTCATTCTTTCAAGGAAATTCAGCAAAGATCAGATCATAACTTATCAGCAGGAGATCATGTAGTCAATTGGGAATATATAACTATGTATCAAATTGCAAAGGTTGTACAATCAAAACAACCATTTTTTGGAGGGGTATTAAGTATTCTTCTCAAATAGAAATTATAATTATCTCAAAGTAATCCAATACTTTCCAATAAGGTCACATTAAATTGGAATATATTCCAATAGAAAAACAAGTTACAGACATTTTTATAAAAGCTCTTGATAAGAGTAAATTTACTCGGTTTAGAGGAGAATTGGGAATATTTGATTTAAAATAGTAAAATTGATAAAAAAATACTCTACTGCTCTACTGCATATGTAGAATACAGAGCATCATTATTTATGCAGATGTGCATTATTACTCTACTGCATGCTGCATACGTGGATGTAGACAAGAAGCAATATTGTTTTAATGTAATTTATTTTTGGAAAGAATATTAACTTTACAAAAATCGATTTGCACAAATCACGCAACGGTCAAAACAATTGGCTGACACTGTGTAACGACTAGAAATTTTTAGCAACGGTAATATTCTTTAGAGACTGTAAAAGGAGAAATTTTCTAAACACAAATTACTTTATGCTCTCTCTCATTCTCTCTTTCTCTCTCTAAGCACTCAAAGCTCTCTCTAATCTTGAACCCCTCTACTGCAATCAAGATTCGAAAACCCTAACTTTTAATTTCTCTGAAGTTCAACTTTAAAACTCAAGATCTTTCAAACTCATTTTTCGAAATGACCAACACTCCATCAAACATTTCAAAGAAGAGTTCTAAGGGTTCTAAGTCTTGACAACATTTCAAAACAACCATTTTTTGGAGAGGTATTAAGTATTCTTCTCAAGGCAGGGAGGCCATGGACCATGGCCAAAAAAATCGATGTCAAAAAGATAGGCAAGCAACCTATTGGTTTGACAAAGTAGAATGAAGCAGTAAAGATCGTTGTCAAGCCTGTATTTACTGTTATCATCAAAACAAAATATAAAATTTAACGTGTATGCAAAGGACACGATCAAAGGGATAAAGATTTGTTGGTCTTGATCCAGAAATTGAGAGAATTTTGCATACACCGGACATGGAAGAACAAGATAATGTAAGAAGGACAATGGATGATTTTGTAACACCACAAGTGGATGGTGTTGGATCAAGTATAATGAGGCCGACAATTCAAGCAAACAACTTTGAAATTAAGCCTCAAGTTATTCAAATGATCCAATAATACTACTCATTTGAGGTTCCTCTATAGAAAATCTCAATGCCCATATGGCTAGCTTTTTGGAGTTTTGTGATACCTTTAAATACAATGGTGTCTCCGACAATGCAATAAGATTGCGACTTTTTCCATTTTTCCTAAGGGATAGAGAAAAAGCGTGGTTGCAATCGCTTCCACCAAATTCCATCACCACTTGGGCGGATATAGCACAAAACGTTTTGACAAAATTTTATCCCCTTAGCAAAACGGCTAAGATGCGTCATGAAATCTCAAGCTTTGTACAATCACATTGGGAATCCCTATATGAAGCTTGGGAGAGATTTAGGGAGGTTTTAAGGCAGTGTCCGCACTATGGACTTCCACTTTGGATGTAAATCCAAACATTTTACAATGGATTAGCGCTCACTAGTCGTGCCACCATTGACAATGCTACTGGAGGTACTCTCATGAAAAAACACTAAAAGAAAGCTATGAGTTAATTGATGAAATTACCACAAATAGCTTTCAATGGAACACTGAGAGTTATCAACCAAAGAAGGTAGCTGGAGTTAGTGAAACTGATCCCCTTGCACGTATCACTACACATCTTGAAACATTAAATAAAATGATAGATAACATGGGTGCTCAAGTGATGCAAGTAAAAACACCAAGCTGTGATATATGTGGAGTAATGGGGCATACAAGTACAGCATGCCAAGTTGGCAACAAATTTGTTGCTTCCTCATCAGAAGAGGCAAATTATGTTGGCAACTATCAGAAGCGCAATCCTTACTCCAACACATATAATCCCGGATGGAGAGATCATCCAAACTTCTCATGCAAAAAGCAAGCAGCTGGACAACAATCTCCAGGATTCGTGCCTCAGGAGAAAAAGTACAACCTAGAAGAATTAATGACAAAATTTATTGGTACATCTGAATCCCGCTTCAACAATGTGGAAGCATATGTGAAGAATCTAGAAATTCAGATGGGACAACTAGCAAACATGGTTTCTGGGCAAATGCATGGTACATTACCTAGTGACACGGAAAAGAATGCTAAGGAGCATGTCAAAGCAATAATATTAAGAAATGGTAAGAAAATTGGTGAACAACAGGAGGATCTATCCAATGAAACAGAAAAAGGAGAGATGACAACTGAAGTGCTTAATTCAGAGTTGCTCACAGACGACTCCGACCATAAAGTGAAGAAATCTCTACCTTTTGTTATTCCCTCTTCTTTTCCTTTGGCATTGAAGAAAACAAAGTTAGACAAGCAGTTTGCAAAATTTTTAGATGTGTTCAAAAAATTACATATTAACATACCTTTTACAGATGCTTTACAACAGATGCCAAGTTACGCGAAATTTTTAAAGGAGATCTTGAGCAACAAAAAAAAATGGAGGAGCATGAAACGGTGAACCTCACTAAAGAATGCTCTACCATTGTCCAAAACAAATTACCATCAAAGCTAAAAGATGCAGGGATTTTTCTACCCTTTGCACCATTGGTTCCATTCAATTTGGTAAGGTACTTTGTGATTTAGGAACTAGTATTAATTTGATGCCTACCATTGTATTTAAAAGATTGGGACTAGGTAGTGGGTGTTTACAACTTGCTAACAGATCAACCAAGTATCCAAGAGGTATCATAGAGGATGTATAGATAAATTCATTTTTCCGTCTGATTTTATTATTTTGGACATAGATGAAGATGTAGATATGCCTTTAATTTTAGAAAGACCAAAGAAGCAGAGAAAGAAGTTTGGTATAACTACGGAAAGCAAGGACACTTTGCTGCATAATACAGATGACCTATGCAGAAATCGTCCGTACAAAGGAACAAAAAAGAATATCACAAAGGGAACTCTGGAAGGAAGAAAAAGAGCAAAGCCTATGATGCTAAGACATAAAGTGAGACTGACTAAGATAATGAAGAAATGATCTCTAATACTCAGCTCTATCTCATGGCAAGAAATGAAGAAAAATAACAGGTATTTGACTTTTCTAACTCAGAAGCTACTCTTGAGGAATTGAAGGAGGCAATTCAATAAATCTCTGAAAAATTTTATTTCCCTCTCAATGGAAAATAAACAGAATCTCGAGCTGATTATAAATCTCAGAGAGAAATACAGTCTAGCATATAAAGAGATAAACAATACATGCCCGGGGCTTAAAAAAAGCTAAAGAAATCAGATGAAAAGGTTAAAGCTTCTCAATGCAGTAGTAGAGACACTCACATTGAGAAATGCTGAGGTTCAAAATTAGGTAGATACATGGAATGAAAAGGCCTTGAACTTGCAGAAAATGCTTACTACAAAGAGAGTGAGCATCATCATAAACCAGAAGATCTTGCGTAGTTCTTCAATCTGTCGAATGAAGGCTCAAGAGTTATTCCACTAAACATTTACAGGAAGGCATGCAATGCTGAGCCAAGAAAGGTAGAATGAAGGCATAAGAACGATGAAGAAGTACTTGTCAAAGGAGCACAAGTTGCTTGCAGACATAATCAAGAAAGTCATCCTTTCTAGAGAATTCAACAAAGATCAAATTACAACTGATCAATAGGAGATAATGTGTGCGATCCTCACAGGATATGAAGTTAACTGGGCAAAGTTGCTCATATATCAGCTCTCTAAAGCTATACAGGAAAAACAACCACTATTTGGAAGGATAATAAGCATCCTTCTCAAACAGAAATTAAAGTCGGTCTCCAAGCAGATTGACCAAGAAAATAAGCAAGCAGTTTATTGGATTGACAAAATAGACTGTAGCACATCAAATCATTGTCAAACCTGCAGACCATCCACCGAGGTCTGCAAAAGTGCAGACGAGAAGAAAGGCTATATAGAAGACCACTGTAGTATAGACGAGATCAACAGTAAAGCAGATCAAGAAAGTACCAGTCAGCAAAGCCCAACCAACCAAGAAAAAGCAACAAAGAGTGATAAGAAGAAAACTAACTATGCAAGCCTCAGACGAGGAAACCATTTCAGATCACTCGGCTATAGAGCCAACTCTCACGGAGGTGGAAGTAAAATCTCTAGAAGGACAGACTGGGCATATTACCGAGCCCTCGTCCTCAAGAATACCTCTAAAGGCAACAGAATTAGCTGTATTCCATGATACCAGTGTGGCATTCAAGTTCTTGACGGCTGGGGCAGATGAGAACTTTCGGAGTCTAATCTTGGAAACTCAAAAGAGTTTAATGTTGGAGCAGACTAGTGAAGGCCCTCGAGCTCAGTTCAGACAAAGGCTTACTGTTGAAGGATACTCAATGGATGAGATAAGGGAAATAGAAGCCAATCTCGAAGCCTTGTAGATTGGACCAGCTCAAGATATCTCTATTGTACCTTCCCTCAAAATCAGAACTACTGCAGCAAAGCCAACAACAATAGCAATTGTTCCATTCACAACCAGTGGAATAGATATTTCTACGATTGCAGAAGATCAACAAACTACTGCAACAGAAGTATGGTCAACCACAACAATAACAAAGATGAGATCTTCTCCAGAAAAGGTCATAGACATAGTCCTACAGACGGTCCGAGCCAAAGAAGAAAGAGCCCAACTGCTCATGGCTAGAACCTCTCAACAGCTTAGTAAGAAGAAGCAAGCTGAGCTATAAAATAAAGAAGAAAGGTAAGGCATAATTCAGGAGTTTGTAGCATAATGCAAACTACCAATCAAAAGGCCAGCAAGGAGTGGAAGGCAAACAAGATCTTCTAGACCAAGACTAGTTCCCTCAGGACGAAAGACCCTCTACAGAGTCAATCCCGATGGATCTCAAACTTTGATTGGAGAAACAGAAAGGATGACAGCAGCAGAGGTCCAATAATTTGCTTAACTTCAAAAGAAGACGGTTACCAGGTCAACAAGACCAAAAGAAGCACACTTTCTTTTCAGTGGCGCACTTCAATTCTAGGACTCTACCTTGAAGACTACCAGACTCCGACATGCTATACTCAGACCTATTGAATTTGTCAACACACCAACAGTCGAGACTGAGCTCAAGAAACTCTTAATTAAACATGTCCAAGCTATAGTCAAGGAGATATACGACTATCTCTCAAGACCTGACTTAGGAGAACATTATCCATCAGGTGATGATGGTAATGATGGTGGTGATCGGCAAGAATCAGACACTATAGACTATGATGACAAAATCATTGATCAGATTGCTAAAGAAGGAGTACAAGAGGAGACTACAACAACTGAGATCAATGCAGCAGAGTCTTCTGCAGCAGACCCTGCAGCAGAACAAGCAGCTGAGGAACCTATAGTAGAAGAACCTACAGAGGGCGAAGAAATTAAGTCATCTACTGAAGGTCATGAAGCTGACAAAGGATTGGCACCATCCACCGATGAAGTTGCAACTGAGGGATACACAATAGAAGAATCTATAGTAGAAACCCATGTAGTAATCGCCCTTGTAGTTGAAAGACAAGCAGCTGAGGAACAAGCAGCTGAGGTTCAATCATCACAACCAAGTGAAGTCAAACACCCTGCAGTCGCGAAACATGCAAAAGAATTTGAAGAAGCACTTGAAAAGGACCAAACTGTAGCAGAGGCACAAATAACTCAGAGTGTAGCTGAGCAACCCTATCAAAAGATGCAGAAGAGCCAACAACAATACAGTCGACAGATGATCAACGGACAATAGGAGTCATTCCGTCTCAAGATGATGCTCATAACAAAATAAACATCCAATTTACAAAGCGTTTTTTTTATTATAGAGCAGCCCGAAATCAAACTTCAAGCCAGCAAGAAAGCGGAAAGCCCTAGTTTACCACAGCGAATGAGCGCCTCATTATAAAAGCCCCTTCAGCACACCTTCGTCCAATAGTCAAATCGTAAGGGAAGTTGACTCACTAGAGTATGTTGTGGGATAGGAAGTGGGCTTTAGACTGTCAGCTCTTATCCGTGCCGTGCGATCTCTATAAAAAGGGTGCAGCTCCTTTCGCAAAGCCTGTTCGAGCAAGAGGTTAATGTGTTCGCCTTCCTTCCCTCTTGCAGAAGGAAGCCAGCCTTAAATCCGCTTATTCTAACCGATTGGACTATCTGAGCAGTTGGACCTAAAAGGTAGGATAAACCGTCGCCACCCTCCTCATTCGTATTGGCACAAACGACAACAAATCCACCATCTGAAGGAGAAGTACCCATGCACAGTAGGATCTCTGTAACTTAGATGACACTAGATCAGATGACACCAACAACAATTAGGAATCTAAAGGAGGCATTTGAAGACAATATTCAAATAGTATCAGTTCAGCCAAGACCAATAGCCGAAAGGGTACCATCCTCACCCTCAGAAACTACCACAGGCTAGAGACTTCGAAGGCTGGATAAAGACATCTATGATATGCACTCATGGACCAAAGATGCATTTTATGATCTTCTTGAAACTTTGCAGCCAATTACAGAAGGCTTAGAAGTAGAAAGGCACATTAGACACAAAATCTTTAATGATTTTTGCTCTACACTCAACAATTTGGCAGTAAGAGTCATTGATCAACTGAAACAAGCCAAATCCATGAATGTTTAATATCGGTGAATCAGCACTTCCAACTTTAACACATTTAGAGGTCAAACCAAGGCTGATCTAAGAAGGCTTCATACTGCTGTGCAGACTACCCAACAATAACTCACTGAACACATCAGCAACAATGATACAAGGATGGGTTTTCTGGAAACACAACTCCAAGTGGTGCAAAAGAAGGTCTTCTTTGAACTCAAAAGCATACGCACTGCCATTGAAACTCTACCTTCTACCCTCAATGCTAACAAAAAGGGGGAGAAGGAGTCTACAGTAGAGGAGGACTTCAATGACTGTAGCAGTAAGAAAAGTTGAAAACTTGTTGTTTTATATAGGATTATTGTTAGCATCAATTTAGGGGGAGATTGATAGGAATGTGTAATCCCTCCATTTATATAGAAATTGTTGTCACAAAACTAAGATGTATTAATCATAATATAGTTAGTATGTTTAGGCTAGAAGTCAAGTAGGTAGTTACAGTCTAGGTTGAATGTTAGAGAGGAGATGGCTACAGATGATGGAGATCATATGAGCCACCAGATTTAGACTACTGCAAAGGACTTTGGCTAAACACTTAAGGTATTGATGAGCAATAAAAAAATGTTAAGGGCTTAAAGATCTAGGATTAAGCTTGTAGATGAGGACCAGCACAGAATGTATCAATGTGCAGTAGATCTATGTGTAGACAAGTTTGCAGCAAGGACTGGTGCAGATGAGGTCTCACAGTATAGTAGGCAGACTAAGGTGTAGTAGGCTGGGTGTAACTGATGGTTGGGTCAAAGGTCTAGACTAAGTCAAATGAAGATTTGAGTTAAAACAGTAACAACACAAATTCTGGAGTTAGTAAACTGTCAGCATCAGAAATAGGATGATGGGGGACACAAGTGGCAAAGTGTCATGTCAGAAACAGTATCATGTTGTTGGGTTCCTTTCCTAAGCCTTTAAAAGGAAACCATTGAAGCTCATTGAAGTAAGGTTGTTGAATAAGGTTTAAAGGCAAGAGTGTAAAGCAATGAACATTCATAGATTACTCAAGAGAGCTGAATCGTAAAACACACTGTAAAGAGGGTTCACTAGTCTATAGTAGAACAATATTTACAGGAGAGATTAGTATATTGAATTTGTGTAAAGATCGTGGGTCTTCATCTTTTGTACAAGTTAGTTAGTTTGTAAAAAAAAAAAGTTCTCTTGTAAGCCACAAACCAGAATTTAGTGATACTCACCTCTTGGCTTGACTACACTTGTCACCAAGGGAAGACTGGACTAAGCTCTTTTTTATCAATTGATAACAAGTGTCTGAACCAGTATAAATACTGTGTCTCTTACTTTCTTTCATTTCTTAGTATTTAGAACTATTAGAAATCAACATTCACAACCAAACAGAGACAAATTCGAAGAATTGAAGTCTCTGCAGCAGAACTTCAAGTGTTAGCTACAGACCACCCAAGTGGTCTGCATAACACAATGGTCTGCAAAAATATAATCCGTTGCATACACTTGGTAAAATTTTGGATTAACTTATTGACCCACCTCTAGGTTATATCTTGGACATAAAAGGTTGACACAGTAGTCTGCTTCTTGTTGAACCAGGAGATCAATCTTGCATCAATAAATTGACATGATCCACTTGTGCATTTCCTGTCAACTCTATAACCTGAAAAATCTTCATATGAAGATCCTATGAGTGTAAAATCTGATTCCCTAGGATACCATACACCAAGGTTTAGAGTTCCTTTAAGATATCTCAGGATTCTCTTTATTATAGTGTAGTGGGATTCCTTGGGATCACATTGATACCTTGTACAGATACAGACTACATATTGAATGTCTAGTCTGCTTGCAGTAAGATATAACAATGATCCTATTACTTCTCTATACATTGTTTGATTTATCTTTTTTCCTTGTTCATCTTTATCTATTTTAATTGTGTTCTTTAAGTACTTAGATTGATTTATAAAGATTTCACTTTATAATTGTTGTACTTGAAGTCTTAGGAAATATTTTACTTCCTCCATTAAACTCATTTGAAAATGTTCACAAAGTTTATTATTAGTGCAACAGAATTTAATATCATCAACATAGATTTGCACCAACAATATATGTTCCTTTTTCTTTTTGAGAAACAGAGTGGTATCTACCTTACCTCTTTCAAATTTGTTTTCACATTGAAATGTTGAGAGGGTTTCATACCATGCCCTAGGTGCTTGTTTTAATCCATATAATATATTCTTTAACCTATATACATATTTTAGATATTCAAAGTCTTCAAAGCCAAGAAGTTGTTCAATATAAACTTCCTCTTACTGTTTTTCATTTAGAAATGCACTTTTACATCCATTTGATAGACTTTAAATCCTTGATATGTAAAAAAATTTTACATATCAAGGATTCTAATGGCTTCTAATCTTGCTACAGGGACAAAGGTTTCATCAAACTCTAGACAGCAAATTCCAAGTTTCATTGTTTTTATGTAAAAACATTACCCAAGTGTATCATGAGTAATCATCTACTATAAGTAGAGTGTATTTCTTTCTGTTTAAACTTTCTACCTCTACTGGACCAAAGAGATCCATATGCAATAATTTCAGAATTCTAGTTGATTCTGAAGAGTTTAGGGGTTTAAAGCTTGCTCTAGTCTGGTTTCCTTCCTAACATGGTCTGCATAGTTTATTCTTTTTAAACTTTACTTGTGGAAGTCCGCTCGCTAGGTTTTTCTAGGATAATGTGACTATAGTTTTGAAGTTGAGATGAGCTAATATTTTGTGCCATAGCCAATTTGTGTCCTCATCTTCTTTAGTGTAAAAATATGTTTTTTTTTTTTTACTATGATGAGTTAAAGTCTACAGCATAAATATTTTCTTTTCTAATTGCTAGTAATTTGACTTCTTGTGTGATTTTATTCTTTACTTGACATGTATCATAAGTGAATGATACATCATAATTTTTATCACACAATTGACTAATTGATAGCAGGTTATGTTCTAAGCCTTTAACATAAGCAACATCTCTAAAGCTTAAGGAACCTATACCGAGTGTTCCATAACCTTTAGTTGTACCTGTTTTTCATCCTCTATATATAACCAGAGGTCCTTGTTCCTTTCTATAGTCTTCAAGGATGGATTTGTTCCCTGTCATGTGTCCTGCATATATCTCTTTGTCTTTCCTGCATTTGAAAACATAAAGAACTTGTACATGGTATCTATTCTTATGGGTCCTTATTGGTTAGCTTTTGGAAACACACTTGAATTATCTTTTTGTGGGAATTCCAACACTAAGGACTTGTGGCCAAGTTTGCCACAAGTAAAGCAGTAGACCTTTTGTCTTGTGCTTATTAGTGGTCTGCTCCATTTTGTCTACTATATTTGACACGAGCACAAGTGTCTCGAGTGTGGCCTTCTCCAAGTTGTTTTAGAGAAGTTGTTCCATATTGAGTAGTTAGGAGCATACTGTGCTTCATAAGGCTTTTCATTGAATCCCTTTTTAAGATTCTTGGTGTTCTGTATCTTATAATATTTTTCATCAACTCGTACTAGTGCTCTGCTCTAGCCTTTCTGGGTTTGAGTAGTAGAGATCTTACTTCTGCAGACTGTTCTTGCTTTTTAGTACTTTCTGTGCAATGGAGATCTTGCTCTTTTGCACAGTTTTTGCAGCAGAGCTTTTGCTTTTATGTACTCCTGCTGTAGTAGAGGTATTCCTCTTATGCACATCTGGTACAGATGAGGTGTTCCTCTTTTGTACAGTTTTTGCAGTAGTCTCCTTTTCTTCCTTGGTAATGACTTTTTTGTTTGCATTATTGTGCAACCAGTCATTATACCCCAATCCAATTTTCTCATGGGAGGATTGACCTGTATTGAGCAATTTTTACGAACATAAAGTCTTACCATTCCAAGCATCCACTTGCTTCTGAAGCTTAGTGTTTCTCAAGGTAAGTGTTTCCACTACTGCATTGAGAAGTTTCACCTTTTCATTTGCTTCTTTTAGTTCATCTTGAGCATTGATTAGATTATTATTATTCTTTCATTTGTTAAATTGCATTTCTCTTTGAGACTTGCAATCTGCTTAAGATTTTCTTTATTTTCTTTTAAAAGGGAAATAAAGTTCTCAGAAGTTTCTTGAAGTGCTTCCTTCAATCCCCCTATGGTGACATCTGAATTAGAAAGATCAAATACCTGCTACTTTTCATCTTCCTTAGCCATGAGACATACAGCTGAGCGTTTGAGATTGTGTCTTCATCATCAGATTTTGTGTCGCTCCATGTCTTTACAGCATAGGCTTTGCCTCTTTCTTTTCTTCCATAGTTTCCTTTGTTGTGGTCCTTTTTGAATTTTGGTGCAGACGAGGTTTGTGATGGTCGTCTGTATTCTGCAACAAAGTGTCCTGGTTTATCACAGTTATAGCAGACTTCCTTTTCTGCTTTCTTTGTCTTCGAGGGAAAGCTCTTCTTGAAATTCCTCTTCTTGAATAGCTTCTTGAACTTCTTTTCCATCAATGCCAGCTCTTCATATAGTCCTTGTTCACTTGCAGATGAGATGTCAGTGGTCTTCTCTTCTGCCATGGATTTTAGGATTTTTTTCTTGTGCTTTGAAAGCCAAGGTTTTCTTTCTGGCATAGTCTATTTACTTCTTCTACTCAACTTCGAGATTGTATGTATGCAATACACCGTACAGTTTAGCAAAGGACATCTTTGTTAGATCTCTGGATTCCCTTATAGCTGTGCTTTTTGTGCTCCAGATTTCACCAAGAGATCTCACAAAATTTAGGTTGACTTCTTTGTTTTCGAAAGTCTTTCCTAAGGTTTTGAGATTGTTGATGAGAATATTGAACCTTTCATAGAAGGTGATCAAATTTTCATTAGATCTTATTGAAACCGAATCGTATTGTTGCAATAGGACATCCTTCTTGTTCTCCCTTATTTCGTTGGTTCCTTCATTCCTTAGCAGTAGAGCTTCCCATGCCTCCTTTGTAGTGGTTGTATGAACCACTATTTCAAACATGTTGTCATCAAGGGCTTTGAATATCTGGTTTTGATCTCTTCTATCAACCATTGGAATATGAGATCCAAAGACCAAAGAGTCTTTGGCCTGTGTACTTCTTTTGTTGCATCCATTGGAATATGAGATCCAGCAGTGATGATGTCTTGCATTATTTCATCACTATCTTCTTGTTTGAGCTTACAAAAAAACTTCTTTTTACAAGCTATCTAACTTGTACAAAAGATGAAGGACTCAGATCCTTTGCACAGATCCAAACTCAGGGCTCTGCTGAAAGATGTGTTCTTCTGCAGATGAGTGATACTCCTTCCACTGTGATCTTCACGAATTAGCTCTATTGAGTAATCTTTGAACTTTTGATTGCTTTACATGCTTGACTTTCAATCACATTCAGCAGTCTTACTTCAATGAGCTTCAACGGTTCCTTTTTATAGGCTCAAGAAACTAACCCAGCAACATGGTACTGTTTCTGATATGACACTTTACCACTCATGTCCCCCACCATCTTGTTTCTGATGCTGGTAGTCTACTGACTCTAGAAATTATGCTGTTGTTGCTTTAACTCAAATCTTTGTTTAACAAACTCCAGACCTTTGACCCAACCCTAGCAATCATCTCTGCTGTAATTCAGTCTGCCGCAACCTCCAGTCTGCATCCAGTACTATAAGCCCTAAACCTTACAACCTTAGTCTTCACCAAGTCCAAACTGCAACCTTAGTCTGTACCCAGATCTGATTCACTTCATGCCTTGCTATGTTGATCCTCGTCTGCAGCTCAATCCCAGATTCTGAAGTCTTTGAAGTTCTTTTGTTCCTTATGAATGCCTTATCTGCTTAGCCAAAGTCCTTTGTAGTAGTCTGTATCTGGTGGCTCACATGATGTCCATCATCTGCAGCCGTCTGCTCTCTAGCATCCAACCTAGACTACAACTACCTACTTGATTTCTAGCCTAAGCATACTAACTACATTATAACTAATACATCTCAATTTCGTTTCATCAATTTCTATACAATTGGAGGGATTGCACATTCCTATCACAATATCGAGGTATATATGATGCGTAATCAACACTTTTCTCATTGTATAGTGCCCATAAAAACATAATTTTATCTTTTGTCAAATTCTCATACTCAGATCATCCAAAAATTATGTGACTCATAACTTGTTGAAGATAGTAAAATGTCTGATTATGGATCATAGAAGCTTCTGCAGATAGTTCATTAAAAGTACTCCTACCATAAATATATTTCCAAAATGTATGAAAATTCCAATCTACATTCTCTGGTAATTATATATCATCTTTTATCCTAAATCCATATAATTCATTCAAATCATCAACTGTTATCATATACGGAGCATTAAAAATTTGAAAAGAAATGAAACCGAATTCAGGATGCTCATCTATTTCAATGTTGCTTCCCAAAGTGCTCAGAAACTCCAATATCACTTATTCATAGGTCGACCATTTCCAGCTTACGAACGTCTTCTATTTGTCATTCTTCAGCATCTTCTCCATATCATTGAACAAGCCCAACCTGACGAGAATGTTTTTGTTCAGATACTCTAGATCTTCATGTTCCTTTTTAGAAAATCGAACTCCATTTAGTTGAGTCGTCAAACCAATTGCAGGAGTAATGAGCATATAAAAAAAAGGAGAATATCCCTCAAAGTTTTAGGCTGTAATTCTTTTGGCATATCCACCTTGAATCAATCCAATGACAATATAAAAAAAACTTGAGTAAAGAAAAATATTTCAATGAGCATATGAGACTCTCCTGTTTCATTTTTTTCATAGCAAACATCTATCATCCAAAAATCATTTTGGGGGTCTAATAGCAAACGGCAATTGTTCTTCATTTTTGTTTAAAATTACAACCAATCATTGATTTATTTTTCTTCATCCACAACTTCAAGTACTTCTTCAATTTCATCATTTTTCATATGATTTATTGCAGCATCATTGTGGATTATAGGAATATCATTCAAATGAAACTCAAGAAAATGAAAAACTGATTTCATGTCATTAAGTTCATCAAAAACTTCTTCTTCAAGAGTTGCTACATTATAACATGTTTCTATTGACTCTATCTGTTTATCATCAAAAACATTAAAACAAAATTCTTCATTTTCACTTTCTATACTAATGGTATCCTTATCAACATCAATAATTGATCTACTAGTATGAAGAAAGGGTCTATCCAAAAAGATAGATGATGAGTGAGATGATTCAATAGAATATTCTGGTGTATAAATTTATAACAGTTTTTTCATCGAGTACGACCCGTGCGCATACGCATGGGGTGCCTGGACTGTGCTCAGAGCATTTTGAAAAGGAGGAGCGCACGGGCCGTGTGTGTGACTTTTTCAAAATTACTTGATTTTCTTTTGTTTCACATTGGAAATTAAATATTGCAATTCTTTATGTCTTATGTGCATAATTTTCATCCAATAAGACATCAAATTGGCTAACATTTGGTTTTCTCTTTATTATTACTCTTTTTTTCTCACTCAACAATCGAAAGCACATGGGTTGACTCCCATAAAGCGCTATGTTTAACGTCGTTAGCTCAACAATGCTTCACACTTCAAGATTGAATCATATCAAAAGATTGAAAAAGAATTGACTCGGGAATCCAAATTTGAAAAACTCCCTTTTGATGTTTTTGAACTTTTGTATTCTCAATAATTTCCTTCTTGACCGAGACATTTTTCATCCGCTGTCTTCTCAGATTATACCTTGTAACACAAAAAAAAGTTTAAATATAGTTGTAGCATGATAATAAATATTTCTATTACTCTTCTTCTTAATCCTTCGATCGTTTCTTTTTTGAAAAAAATTAACAATTGGAAGCAATTCTTGTTCTTGAACTTCTTTGTAAGCAAAGGTATGCAATTTATCACAATCATCATTCTCTTTTTCAATCAAAAGAAATTGTTCTTCATTTTATTTCAATATCACAACCAATCATGGATTTTTTTTTCTTCATCCACAACTTCAAGTACTTCTTCAATTTCATCATTTTCCATATGATTTATTGCAGCATCATTTATTATAGGAATATCATTCAAATGAAACTCAAGAAAATCCAAAACTGATTTAATATCATCAAGTTCATCAAAAACTACTTCTTTAAGAGTCGCTACATTATAACAAGTTTTTATTGACTCTCTCTCTGTTCATCATCGAAAATATTAAAGCAACATTCTTCATTTTCACATTTTATACTAATGATATCCTTATCAACTTCAATAATTGATCTACTAGTATGCAGAAAGGGTCTATCCAAAAGGATAAATGATGAGTGAGATGATTCAATAGAATTTTCTTCCATTTTCAAAATGTAAAAATCAACTCTAAAAATCAATTTCTCCAACTTAACCATCACATTTTCAACTAAACCTTCAAGGAGGATCACCTGCCCATTCGCAAGTTATATTTTCACATTTGTTATTAAACGAGGTCTAGGATCAAGAGTAACAAACAAAAAAGCTGG